>VDFB02359325.1:0-23975 GCA_007258455.2 Sequoia sempervirens
CTTCCTAATGTATTTTCTTATCGGTGGGACATTTCGGGTCGGCAAGACTGCAACACCTCATATCGAATGATTCCCACTTGGTGCCTTGTTAGTGAGACATGAAGACTTCGCCGAGACATCTCCCCGCCGCAAAGGCCTCTCACCGAAAGGCATATCTTTCTTGGTGGTCGGTGAGACATGAAGCCTTTGGCAAGACTTCTTGGTGAAGAGAAAACCTCTCGCCGATGTATGGATCCCTTTTCCGCCAGTTGGCGAGACATTGAGATCTCGCCGAGACCTTTCTCTGAAGGAAACTCCTCATGCCGAAGGGAAACTCCCAATCTTCGGGACGATCACCTTTGTCCTGCCGATAGATGCCTACATATAAATCCTGATCGCTGTGACACCCCTGAGATCTTGCCGATAGGCAACATAGATGCATGTCAGCCAAATGCACTGATAGTCAGCAAGACATCTGCGAGGTCTTGTCGAATTTCTTCCTAAAAGAAAATTATGACCAAGTGAAATGAGGAATGCATTTCAACTGAGATCCCTTATCAAATATCATCATGTGTGTGATTTAATCTTGCAAAACAGAGTCCCCATTAGTCCTTAGAAGCACATAAGATACATTATAATGGAATCAGCTAATGCCTATAATTATTTCATTGAATACTTAACAAGAAGGGAACCAAATTAAGCTGAGACAAAACCAAAATTAAATCAGAACAAAAGACAAACTCAGGAAGAAATAGAAGAACCCCAAGAGCAAAGCAAATAACAAAGGCAAAGAAAATAGAAAGAGAAAGGGGGACCCATTTTGTTCCAGAATAAAATGGGGTGGTTATGCAAGGCATAACAAAAATTTGGTTAGGTAGGAAACCTAGTGTTGCACATTTAAGGATCTTTGGTTGTGATGCTTTTGTTCATGTGCCTAACGAAAAGTGATCTAAGTTGGATCCAAAAGCACAGAAATGCATATTCATAGGTTATGGTGAAAATGTAAAAGGATACAAGCTTTGGAATCCTCTAACCTAAAAAATTACTTTATCTAGAGATGTGACTTTCAAGGAATTTAAAGCTTATTCAGGAGAAGAACAACCAAAGGAGAAGGATACTTCTTGAATAGTGCATTTTGAGAAAAATACTAAGAAGCATGAAGATTCACATGTTGAAGAACAATTGGATGGATTGGATGAGGAGAGTTCACAGAGTTCTTCTAAGATAGATGCTCATGATGAGCATATTGAGGAACAAGAAGAAACCCCTTTGAGTAGATCCACAAGACAATGGAATCTCGTTGATAGGTATAGTCCACTTGATTTTTGTTGTATATTTGCTTTAATGAGTACTAATGATGAACCTAGATCTTATAAGGAATCTTTGTCTTCAAATGAGAACAAGCTTTGGTCACAAGCTATGCATGAGGAAATGGATTTCTTGGATACTTGTGACACATGGGATCTTGAGAGTTTTCCCAAAGGAAGAAAGGTCATTGGTTGTAAATGCATCTTTAAAAAGAAAATTGGAGCAAATGGTAATCTCAAAAGGTACAAGGCTAGATTAGTAGCCAAGGGCTACTCCTAGGGAGAGGGAGTTGATTTTAATGAAATCTTCTCTCCTGTTGCTAAAGTAACTTCTATTAAATTATTTTTATCTATTATTGCTACTTATGATTTTGAAATAGAGCAAATGGATGTGAAACCTGATTTGTTGCATGGGAATCTTGATGAGGATATTTATATGAGGCAACCTGATGGTTTTGTTGTAAAAAGAAAAGAAGAATTGGTTTGCAAGTTAGAGAGATATTTATATGGATTGAAACAATCACCAAGAATGTGGTACCAGAAATTTTATGCTTTTGCATTGAAAATTGGTTATGTTAGGAGTGAGGAAGATCAGTGTGTTTACATAAAATGTATTGATGATCAAATTTTAATTATTATCTTGTATGTTGATGACATGTTTATTGGTAACAACAAGGTAATGATCAAAGAATTGAAAGCACAACTCTCTAACACATTTGAGATCAAAGATCTAGGGGCTGCAAAATATATCCTTGGTATGGAGATCACCAAAGATAGAGGTAACATAAATCTTTGCTTAAGTCAAAGGAACTATGTTGATACTATTTTAAAACGATTTAACATGCAGGATAGTAAACCAATTAATATTCCTTTACCAGTTGGCACAAAGTTAAGTTTAGACATGAGTCCTAAATTTGATTTTTATTATGAGGAAATGTATGAAATTCTATATGCTAGTGCAGTTGGTAGTTTAATGTATGCAATGGTTTGTACAAGACCAGATATAGCCCAAGTAGTGGGAGTTCTAAGTAGGTTTATGTCTAACCCTGGTAAAGAACATTGAACTTATGTTAAGAGGGTGTTTAGATATTTATGATGAACTTCTTATTACTGTTTGGTTTATCATGGTGCCAATGATATTGATATTATGCACAGATCATTAGACATACAAGGTTTTGTTGATTCAGATTGGGCAGGAGACCTGGACAGTCAGAGGTCGACAAGTGGCTATGTGTTTACTTTGTTTGGAGCTATGGTTAGTTGGATGAGTAAAAGGCAGCCCACTGTTGCTTTGTCCACCACAGAAACAAAGTACATGGCTGCTACACATGCCTCTAAAGAGTAGTTTGGTTACAGAGACTTGGGAAAGGTATTGGTTTTAATTGCAAGCAAATTAAACTTGAATGTGATAGTCAGAGTGTTATTTGTTTAGCCAAAAATCCTATGTATCATGCTCGTACTAAGCATGTTGATGTTCAGTATCACTTTGTGCGAGAAATGGTTAAGAGTGGGAAGGTATTGATTGAGAAAGTTGACACTTTGATCAATGTTGCAGATTATCTTACGAAACCAATTCCTACAGATAAGTTCTCTTGGTGTAGGAAAGCCATTGGTCTTGAGTCTTGTACTTGATTTATATTAATAATTCCTTATTTAGAATAATTACAATGTATAATGTCAAGTGGGAGAATGTTGGGAATAGGATTCCATTTAATTACAATCCTAAAACATATTTCATGCATCTCCTAAGTCCTTTGAAAGTGTTCCCCAACACTAGGATTAGAAAGAGATTAAATTTAAATGAAATGAACATGTAAATTGACATTTGTAATTATTCATAAATGATAAGAACATGTGGGGATGCCCAAGAAGAGCTCCTAAAAAATAGGAGCACATGGGGCACCCACATGGAAGGTGGAACCCACCTTGCTTAAGTTAACTATTTGGAGGAATGATAACACTTCAGTAATACATGTAAAGATCCTACAAGTTAGGGATTGATATTTACATGAGTGGAGTTCAGTTCAGTTTAGTTTAGTTCAGTTCAATTCAATTCAATTCAGTTCAGTTTAGTTCAATTCAATTCAGTTCAGTGTAGTTATGGTTCAGTTATCTTCAGTTGCATATAGTTAGTTTGAGTTGCATGTTAGTTGACTTTAGTTGACTTGAGTTGCATGACAAATAACATGTGATACATTCAGTTAAGTGGGGATGATCAATCATGCATAATGTTTGCATGAATTGATGGAGAGATATGTTTCAGTTAACAAAGATTGACTTGGACCCACCTTGGGCGCCCAAGTTGGCATCTTGGAGTTAACACCTTTTACATGAGAAGATATTTACAAGGATGAGTTAAATGGGCCCATTCTTGGGTGCCAACTTTGAGGAGAAGCTTGGAAGATATTTTCTTGACCAATGATCAGTTAGGAGTTTAGTTTGGGGTGCCTAAATTGAGGAGACTCTAGATTTGACTTCATGTTTCAAGATGAAACTCTACTTGCACAAAATAGGCATAGGTTTTTGAGAGAAGCTTTGTGCTTTGTAATTGACAACTCTTTGGAGTTTTCAAAGCTCATTATTGTCTATTAATTGCAACAAGTTGAAGAGAGTTTTACCAGAGTTTATTGCAGGTTGTGAAGAAGAATTGTTGAAGGCAAAAGAAGCATATCAAGCAAAGGATTGATATAGTATTATTGTAATCTTGTTCTAAGGTTAAATAATACAAGCACTATTGATTTTGGTGGTGGAATTTTTTTTCGAAAGGGTTTCTCCACGTATATAATGTGTCACTTCTATCTTCTTGTCTCATTCTTCTACAATCTTCTGCCTCTTTCTATAATTGGTAAAATTGATCTAAACAAATAATCATACACAAAGAATTTGTAACAAAGAACACTTAATTAGATCTACAATTTCATAGTTTTACAAGTTTTAAGCTACATAATTACCTCCATTTTCAATAAAATTAATCCTAGCCCTAACCCTAAGTGTGTCTAACCTTAATTGAACCACTAGTACACAAACAACAATATATGACTAAATAAACTACTAAAAATTGCATATAAATGACTAATTTTAGTCACGTGACTATTAGTGGTTTATTTGTAGTCATTTATAATGCCACCAAATTTATGACTAAACTATTTTAGTCATTCAATTTTAGTCATTGATTTGGTCATTTATTTGGTCATTGATTTAGTGATTGATTCAGTCATTGATTTAGTCATTGATTTAGTCATTAACTTAGTCATTTATTTAGTCATGGTAGTCATTTATTTAGTCATATATTTAGTCATATATTTAGTCATTAATTTAGTCATTAATTATTGTTAACTGGTCATTTATTTAGTCATGGTAGTCATTTATTTAGTCATATATTTAGTCATTACTTTAATCATATATTTATTCATTAATTTAGTCATTACTTTAGTCATATATTTAGTCATTAATTTAGTTATATATTTAGTCATCTATTTAGTCATTAATTTAGTCATATATTTAGTCATATATTTAGTCATTAATTTAGTCATTAATTTAGTCATTATTTTATTCATATATTTAGTTATTAATTTAGTCATATATTTAGTCATTACTTTAGTCATTAATTTAGTCATTTTTATTTACTGGTTTCCATTAATTGATAGTAAATATAGTCATGAAATGAATAATTTATTAAATACCATAAATTTTATAATGCAAAACTAACATAATATTAAACTTGAACTAAAACATAAAAGCAAATAAAAAATATTACATATACGAACAAGGTACAACATGCTAGAATTAAAAGATTGATTCAACATCATGATAAATAAAAGTAATCTGCAATAAAAAAAATTAATGTAAATATATATATATCAAGTTACAAGATGTCAAAGCTGTCTAAGAGTATATATGTAAATATAATGAAAAATGTCAAAGTTGTCTAAGAGTTTCCAACTCTTTCAAATACACCATGATAATTAAGATCTCTAAACAACACATTCAAAATATTGCATAAAGCAGTGAGCCAAGATATCTAACAACTAGTACATGATAAACATGTTCAACTATGTCATTTTTTGCAAATATTTTAGTGGTCACCATGTGAAGGTTCCCTTTTTTCTCTTTCAGACAAACAATTCCATCTATTTTATCTTCATAAACAAGGGGTGTGTTACTTGTGACCTTTAAAATGTTTACATTTGCATCTCTTGTTCCTTTCAAGTTGAGTCTATGTACAATAAATAGGGAGTGAATCTTCCCAATGCCCGCAGCATCACCATCAAACGGATCCAACACCCTAACTTTATCCCCTTCTTTGAGTTTATCAATACATTTTTGCAAAAAGAAAAAGAAAAATACATTATATTACATAGGTAATGATTACCCTTGTTTGCATAATAAAACAATCATTACTTACTTAAATAATACTTGCATGTGTGTGTTGAAATAATTGCAAAAGGAAAATTTCAAAAATAATTGCAATCATCAATCTAATTTACTAAAAAACCAACACTCATAGCAATGCTTACAATGTTACTATTAGCCTCATACTAATCATATACAAAGGCCACAAATATAAACACTACATTACCATGCACGCATACCAGACACATAAGGTTATGACAACACTATTACACATAAAAAAGGTAGCTAATGCACAAAAACAAAGAATGCAATATGAGAGCACTACTACTACTGTTGCAAGGTGAAGTTGAAATACATTGGGATGTACAAAAATAGTTGAAACATAACCCCATGCAGTAAAAAAAGGGGAAAAAAATTGGAAATTTTTGAATTTAAAAAAAAAGGTAAAAAATTGTAGAACAAGAGATAAAAAACTATTTTTTTGAAATTGAAAGGCATTTCCATAGCCTAGAGACATAGAGAGCAAATAAAATAAAGATTTTAACTAATGAATTGTAAAAAATAGATTTTGTAGTTTATATTCATATCTTTGATTACATTGCATTGCACATCTTTCAAACTCAAAGCATTACTTCACATTGCATAACTAATAACTAGATGTTGATAGATGACAAAATTTCAATAGCAATATAGTTTTTACAAAGTCAACCTAAGTAGTTATGCAATTACTTCACATTGCATAACTAATAAGTAGGAGCAGTTGCCAATTGCATTTGCTTATCATGGCATTCTATGAGACCACATTTCTTTGAGGCATTTTTTCAAACAGTTCTTTGCCTTGTCTATGCTACCACATTTTCCATACATGTCTACCAAAGCATTTTGTCAAACAGTTCACTGCCTTGTTGCTATGGCTAAAAGTCTAAAACAAGTGCTTTTGAACAAGCTATGGATGCTTGGAAAAATCTATCAAAAGCATAATAGCAACCATGAGACCATAATAGTTTGAGACTCCATAAATCTTTCCCCGTCCCTAAATAAAAATTAGCACTATCGACCTAACAATGCCTCATCAGTAGAACCCCCATTATAGCCTCATTGATGGCCCGATGAATGCAACTCATAATCTATCACATCATTGTGACACATGAACATCAGTGCAAAAAATGTTTACATTCCCCAATGGCTTGATATAACCATGGATTATCAAGTGCATAATGTATATCGATGGAGTTGGGGTGCATCGAGGTGACGTTATCTGGCATCCCGTCAATAGACCTAAGAAAAGTTCATCAGTGGAGAAGATGGCTATTAGTGGAAGAAGAATCACAATCTCACTGATACGGCGATAATGATTATTACTAACTGATGTGACCTCCCAAGGCATTGTCAATATATTTAAAATAAATGTTCTCCCCCGATGACAAGACTGAAACGGGTGGTGCATTTAGGGATCTCTAAAATGGAGTAATTGTAGGTTTTAATTCTTGAAGTGAATGAGAGAAGTGTGTGGAGTTGGGTGGCAGCAATGATCGACATATGTCAAGCATTTATGGAAAGGAATGTGAATGAAGTTATTAAATTCTCGAGGCATTACTTTCTCGATACTCCTCTACTGTGGTGAACAATAGGTGTGAAAACAGTGTACAGGAGGTGGTGGCTCTGTTGCTGCAGAGGTGATGGAGGTTGGTTTCACGCTTAAAATGAAGAAACAACTCTCACACTTTTATGGAGAACCATCAGTAAAGAGACTGATGGGGTGTTTCCTGTACAACAATCAACGATTAGTGCAGTCAGTGCAACTAATTATGGGAAGAGGATTCGACAACCTTAAGCATAGGTACATAACTAATTTGGACATTTATTCACTGATAATGGCTTGGGGCTTAGATTTGAGAGAGTCAATTGAAGTTGTGAAAAAGGTAATGAAGGCACTAGTGCATAAGGATTATTTGGAGGACATGGACTCATTGTTGGAATGGGAGATTCCGGGTGTTGGAATGGATATCAATGAGAGAATTGAAAATGGAGAGGATGAAGAAACAGAGAAATGCATAGCCTTTGTGAAATGGCCGAAAGGAAAACGTAAAGCCAGATGGAGAGAGGGAGCAACATGCAAGTGGGAGGCTCTAAAATTGATTGTGGAACTAATAGAGGTTGAGGCGATGATAGTGAAGGAAAAGGTTGAAGGAAGTGGTTGGAGAAGTTGGAGCAGCGACCTCAGAGGAAGAAGAAGATGAACGAGACCTCTATGGAAATTGTGGCAAGTAGCTCATCTACAGCTCTACAATTAGCATAACCCTCTACCATGAATTTGAGTTTTTTGGCTATCTATAGTTAGTTTTGGGGGGTTTTACAAAATTGTGAGCAATGAAAAGGAGTTTTTGGTTTGCAGGGTAGTTAGTAGTTATTCAAAAAAGACGGTGAATGTAATTTTGAGTGAAAATTTTGATTCTGAAATAGTTGTTAAGGACTAGCAGTGAAGTCACTGCAGATAAACTGTAAATTTTGAAAACAATGAATAAATAAACTCTCCATCCATACAACTATAATCTCAAAAAAATTGTAAATAAGGAAATTAATAGTTTAAATGCAAGTAATCTATGTCAATTGTCAAAAATTAATATTCTCCAGTTGTCACCTAAACTTGATTTAATAAGTAATAAGCACTTACTGGTAATCATGCCTGCCCACCAAAGTGGCTCATATAGGTAAGAATAACCTCCCACTCCTGCAATAATTTTTTTATGGTCACTGTTAGTATGTAAAAATAAATTTGGAAAGAACAGAGTTGCAAAGATAGAATAGAATGAAGACTCTAAAGAAGTTATTTTCACATTGTAGCTTTCTAAAAATCCAACATGACACTGAAGCTTAGTGTTTGATTTTTGTTCAACACAAAAACAAGAATTAATCCATGGGATAGAACACTAAAATCAATTTGTTTTTCAAAATAAGTTAGTATACTCAAATGTGAAAGGAGATGAAAGCATAATCAAATAAATGTGTTAAAAGGGCACCTCCATTTATGTGTAGTGTAGGTGGCAATTGTCTAAATTTTGAAGTTCAATATTGAAATTTTATTTAAAATTGAAATATAAGTGTCCTTAGTTGATCATAAGTAACTAGTAGATAAAGCTAATTAGTTCAAAGTATTCACTATCATGTTTACACATTCCCTAAGTATCTACTAAACAAATAAATCTTGCGTAGAATGTATATATTTCTAATTTGAAGATCATATTTACAGTCATGGAGAGTTACATGAGGTATAGGTCAAGGCTCTAGCTGATATATAATTGGTGAAAATCTAAGGTCTTAAGTTGTCTTGCCCAATAATCTTTATTCCAATCTTTAAATGACATAAAATATTGAGGCTTATCCTTTGTTCTCAAATTCTCAATCAAACCATCTTAACCATATCATACTAAAAGTCTACTGTCAGGACCAAAAAATGTAAGTTTTGAGAGTCCCACTCAATCTCAAGGCCAAAAGCATAACATCTAGCTTAAAACAGGTATAGACCAAAATCTTCAAATAGTACAATGATATCTTCAACAAAACCCTAAGTGCTTAAATCCTTCCATGGTTTTTTGTTGATGTAATTAAATTATCATAGATGATCTAAAAGGTCAAAGGGCCTTCATTTTTCTTGTAAGTTGTAAGCCCTAAAAATAATTTAGTCAGTCATCAAGGCAAATACATGACTGGAACATGGGTGAGGTAACAGTCATCAAGGTGATTACACGACTGGAACAAGTGTGATGTAATAGAAAGAACAAGTGTGAGGTAACAAAAGGAATTATACCTCTATCCTCATCACCCAAATCAAGATTTGAGGCAAGCAAAGGAATGTAGCCTACTCACTACTTTTTCACAACAAACTTTAATCTATACTTTCTTTATAAATGTTCTAAAAAAGAATGTCATATGACCACCAAAATAATTTCAACTATCACAGTTATATGATTTGTCATCAACACCATCTCATCACAAAACCATCAGTTATAATTTAATCCTGACTGAGGAAATACATACTTGGTACATCCTCTTCAATACAAGGAAGGTGAGCTCAATCACTTGTTCAAGCCAACAAGTACTCCACAACCTCTCTCCTCCTAGCAAGTAACACCCCTTGAGTTCTCTAAATGGACCCTTCTTCCCATCAAGCTTCAATATGATGGAAAGTTTTTGATGCAAAGATATTTGGATTTGAACAAATCATCACAAAACAAGTTGATTCAAACAACCAATTGATTCACAAAACTCTTCCAAATCACTCCTTTACAAAAAAATATTCAACTCATCTAATAGGTCTTCAAACCTAAATTTTTGACTTTATCTCACAATGAACCACTCAACAATCAATCTATCTACTCTTTTAGACACCCTTTAAGGCAAACTATAACTTACCTTCAAAACCATCATGGGTCACTTTGGACCATCTCACACAAAACCTAGAAACAACGTTGTCCTAATAGACCAATTAGGTCTCTGTTTCAAAGGAGGTACCTCAAATTCTTTCCTCCAACTCCAAACAACCACTCAGATCTTCTTACCAGTCAACATAGGGCCCTAATCAAAAAAAAATAGATGGGAAAACTCTCATCTAACCTCTGTAACTAAAAACCCTCACTTTACACTAGCTTGGGGTAGGGTTTATTGAAAAATGACATTACCAACCTCTCGCAGCTCTATCACCACCTCCAACACTGTTCATTATGGTTGCACATGCTTACAATATAAATTGGTCAATCATGACCTTATTAATGACTTCTATACTCAAAACTCAAACGGACCTAAGACCTCCATGAATCAACATTTCACAAATACATTGGTGCTCCTACACCAATTTTTAAATGTTTAATTCAAGAAGAAATAGAGCTATTCATATATACAAGTCAAAATCAAATACATTTTTACATTTATGTATTGGTATTAAAAACTCTTTTATGAAGGCTCGGACTAGGATTTTCCTAATTGGTGCCTCTAGATTCCAGGTTAGAATCTTACGAGACTTAAATAGTGTACATACCAACCTCTACTTTACTATCACAACCACCTTTGTTACTGTTTTCCCTCTCAATCCATCATAGTACCATTGCTAGGAGTCACCCAGAGGTCTCTAGCAGATGATAAGGTGTAATCAGCAAGAGGGGTGTATACCTTTGTCCCAACCACAAAGGTTTTCTATGGTCAGGTAAAACCCCACCTTGAAACCCCAAACCATATAAACTCAATGCTCCACAAGGACCCATCCCCTACCTTGGTACCCTTGTCCCCATCCCGGAAACATTTTGGGGACTTGGGGGACTCAGAAACTTCCCCCTACCTTTGCATATGACAGTGACACAAACTTGAGCTCCAATTTTGATACAGACCTACCAGTTGCATCTATTGATTAGGGACAACCATATATTTTCTATATTTTTGTCATTTTATAGTTGAAACTTGAAGTCTTTGGGCATTTTGTTATAATTCTTATTTAATATGTATGCACATTGACAATAAAAGAATTTGAATTTTGTTACTTTTTTTTGTCAATTCTTATGTGAAATCTCAATTCAAGTCTAATGTTATGTATTAATCTTCTGCAATGCCTATGATGAATGCTTTATCAATGTTATGATATGAATATTTGAAATTTCTCTATATTTTTAAAATTTTCCCTATTTTTTATAGTCGTCCCCTATCATCCCCTAAAAAATGACCCAAAAGTATCCCCCTACCAAAAACACGTCCCACCATCCCCTATTGTCCCCATCCCCAAAACTTGGGGAGCATAGTATAAACTTAATTTTATGAAAAAAGACATTCAAGAATACAGGAAAATTTGACTCTACAACATTGAAAACACCAAATAACAATAGCTATAGGAAAAACTAGCTTAAGTAGACAATATATGAAAGATGTGGAATCGTAGACAAAACACCTGAATTGTTTGGCAGAATGCCTCAAAGAGATGTCATCTCATGGAATGAAATGATTGATTGCAGAATGTGCACAAAATGGATTTTGCAAGGAACCTTTCAAAATATTTGAATTAATGAAGCACTCTAGAACACATCCTAACATTGTAAGTTTTGCTTGGGTTCTAGGTGCATGCAGTCATGCAGGTTTAGTGGATGAGGGTTGCACATACTTCACACCTTAGTAACCCTTATTGCATTATAATTTACATATATAGTTGATCATTAGGTGTGCATGGTTGATCAACCATTCATATTTTTAGTTGGATCCTAAAAATGTTGCAACTTATGTTCTTCTCTAAAACATTTGTATGAGGTTCAAATAGTAAAGAGATTGATGGAAGATAGAGGAATTAAAAAGATACTTGGATGTTATAGTTGGATATGCTTTAGTAGACATATATGTAAGATGTGGAATCTTAGACAAAACACCTGAATTGTTTGACAGAATGCCTCAAAGAGATGTCATCTCATGGAATGAAATTATTGATTGCACAAAATGCACAAAATGGATTTTGCAAGGAACCTCTCAAAATCTTTGAATTAATGAAGCACTCTGGAACACATCCTAACATTGTAAGCTTTGCTTGGGTTCTAGGTGCATCTGATCATGCAGGGTTTAGTGGATGGACTGCACATACTTCACACATCAATAACCCTTATTTCATTACAATTTAAATATATAGTTGATCATTAGGTGTGCATGGTTGATCAACCATTCATATTTTTAGTTGGATCCTAAAAATGCTACAACTTATGTTCTTCTCTAAAACATTTGTACGAGGTTCAAATAGTAAAGAGATTGATGAAAGATAGAGGAATTAAAAAGATACCTGGATGTTATAGTTGGATATGCTCTGGTAGACATATATGCAAGATGTGGAATTGTAGACAAAACACCTAAATTGTTTGATAGAATGCCTCAAAGAGATGTCATCTCACATAATGAAATGATTGATTGCAGAATGTGCACAAAATGGATTTTGCAAGGAACCTCTCAAAATCTTTCAATTAATGAAGCACTCTGGAACACATCCTAACATTGTAAGCTTTGCTTGGGTTCTAGGTGCATGCAGTCATGCAAGTTTAGTGGATGAGGGATGCACATGCTTCACATGTCAGTAACCCTTATTGCATTACAATTTAAATATATAGTTGATCATTAGGTGTGCATGGTTGATCAACCATTCATATTTTTAGTTGGATCCTAAAAATGCTACAACTTATGTTCTTCTCTAAAACATTTGTACAAGGTTCAAATAGTAAATAGATTGATGAAAGATGGAGGAATTAAAAAGATACTTGGATGTTATAGTTGGATATGCTCTGGTAGACATATATGCAATATGTGGAATCTTAGACAAAACACCTGAATTGTTTGACAGAATGCCTCAAAGAGATGTCATCTCACGGAATGAAATGATTGATTGCAAAATGTGCACAAAATGGATTTTGTAAGGAACCTCTCAAAATCTTTGCCCAAATTTGAAGATCTCTAATGTTTAAGGCACATTTTTCCCAAAACAGCTTGACACATTTTCTTCCCATGCCTTGTTCTTTATCACCATTTTGCTTCAATTTCCTGGCTCTAAACCAAATCATGAAGATTAGAAAAGCAATCCCAATCTTCTAAGTACACTTGTCTTCATGTTGGGTTGTTTTAAACAATATTTTATTGAGTTTGAAACACCCATTTAGCTCTATTTGGTTCCAATAAAATTTGCATATCATTTGAAACAAAACCCCTTAACTCCATCTGCTTCATTCTGACATAAATGGCTAGAAGACTTCACACACCAAGGGTTCATCAAATAGTACAAAGAAATAATGTAACTAAGAACAGTTGCATAGCAACTAGAAATAGTAGTGCAACAACTAAGAACAATTATAATAGGTGAAATCCATGGTTAGTATAACATTCTTCCTAACTATTGAGTATAAAAGAACATATTCGTTGATTCATAATTTTGTCAACAAATCAGCTGTAGTGTAGAAATTCTTGTTTGGGATGATACATGATTCGGTGCAATGGAGGTTGTATATTGTTGGGGAGCTCTTCTAGATGCCTTTATCCAATGCTCTCTTTCGCCAAGGATTGGTTTTGTAAAGTGAACTCTTGGCGGGGCTTATCTAACCCAATTGAGATCTTCTCTGTTGGGTTTAAATTGATTTGGTCAGGATCCATTGGGCAAAAAAATCCTTCTTCCATTAGATGATGTGTCAACGAAAATTTTCTTGGTGGTTCTTGTTAGTCTCTAATTCTAATGCTTGTTTGGTTCGTGATAGTAGAACAAACTTATTTGAAAAGGACTACCTTATTGATCTATCGACCAGATGTGTCTTCTAGTTCTAGCAATGCGTCGACGATTCTATTTTTTCATCGGCAGGACAAGGTCTCTTGTTCCTACGATGGTCCAATGGGGATGTCGTTGGTGGAGTTCATTCTCATAGTTGTAGGTTCTATTTTTCATCGACATGAGGATCTTCTATTGGCAGGATGAGGTCCCCTGTTCTCGCGATGGTCCGATGGGGATTTCGTCGATGGAGTTTGTGCATGTCATTGGAACTCCACTGACGACATTCCCATCAGACCATCGCGAGAACAGGAGACCTCGTCCCACCAATAGAAGATCCTCATGCCGATGAAAAATTAGAACTGGCTGGAACCAGAAGACATGTCCGACCGATAGACCGATGAGGTGGGGGCAGTCAGTTCCATTTTCTGTAATGTGGTAAGAGTCATACAAGTAACACTATATCAGGTTGGGGAACTCTTCTTGGAGGTTCTAAATGATTTTCCTCTTTTTAATAAGACTGTGTTGGCAGTGCCACCTGAATCACAGTTGTTTGGTGGGATTCCAAACCCAGACAATGAGGTGCAGTTGTGGAAATCTCATAGAGAGAAGCTACAAGCTACCATGATGATTTTTTCGAGTGAATATATATCAGAGTCTTGCTTAGCATGGCTTAAGACATGTGCAAATGATATTCTCTCTGCAGATAGGCTTGGGGTAAAGTATTTACTTGATCTTATGAAAAGTGGCAAGGAACTTGCAGAGAATGAGACATTGATTAGAGAAACATTGGACAGTCTAGATGCATTTGAAGGGAGCTTGGAGTGGCTAAAAATGGTTTTTGGTTCAAATGTTGAGTTTTCATGGCAATGCATGTGTGAGATTGTTTTGAAGCACTCATAGAGTCTGTGGGATGAACTTTTTGAAAGCATGTTTGTTAGTAGGATGAAACAAATAATAGATGATGGATTTGCAAATCTACGTGAGAGAGTTAAGGTTGGTAAATGACTTGAAGCCATAGTTACATCTCTGGCAAGTTACAAAGATGTTGAAACCCATTTGCACAAATTAATTACTAGTGAGGGTTGGATTGTCAAGAGAGGGGACCTAAAAAGTGTCAATTTACCTGGTTGAGTTTTAGATTTATGATGACAAATGATGAAGACTAGTTTGGTCGCCTTAATGCTTATTTTGGAACTGAGGTTAGTCAAATAAAAGATACCATAGATGTGAGGTCCAAGAATATTTTGGAAGACCTCCTAAATTTTCTTTATGCACATAAATCTCCTTCAAGGATAAATGATTTAGCACCTTATTTGCAAGAGCAATGCTTCCATTTTATCTCAACATTGATTGTTGAGATTGAAGAACATCTTGCACATCTTTTAGAAGCTCTTTATCAAGAAATGAAAAATGAGGAGATGCCAGAAAAAATGAACAAGGAGACACTAGAATGGACAGTTATAGTGGAAAGGGCACTTTTCTTAGGAAGGCTTTTAGTTTCTCTCAATTTTCATTCAACTTCCCTTCCACTAGTTCTTAGCTCATCTCAACTCTGGCTTGTCAAGAACAAAGCTTCAGTTTGAGGGAAAGGATCTTCGACTTTCAAATATTCCAGAACTTATTTTGATTACCCTGTTCTAGACAGTTCTGGAAGACAAATACTAATGAGAGGGGTTGGTTTGAAGCCTAAATCACAGGATAAAAATAATAGCACCAAATTGAATAAACTGAGAAGAACTATGCACAATCTTTGTATCAGAGCTCATAGCATGTGGATATTTTGGATAACTGAAGAGCTTTCAGGCATTCTCAAAAGAGATCTAAGGGAGGATGATTATTTATCCATGAAAACTCCTTTGAAGGCCTATATTCTCATTTGCATTGCATATTTTGTTTGTTGTGGCTTATGGAGTTGGTTTCATTTCCATGATTCATCTAATCACTGATCTCTTCTTGTAGTTTTCATGAGATTTCTTCTAGTTCTGATTTAAGTCATCATGGTTTATATCTGGATATATTAATAACCAAATGAGAATAAAGCATCTAGAGTAAAGAGCTACATTTGATTCTTTCAGTCACTTCAAACTCTTTATTTCCCAATAAATGGAAAAGACTAACATGTGCCCTTTCAACCCTTCCAATCCATATTAATCATGGAGATGTAATCTGTAAGTATGCAAAAAAGTATCAAAGCGGAGCCAAAAAGTTAGAGATTTTCATAGGGCCTATGAATTAGCTCTTGTTGTTTTTATATGAAAATATTGTTGTTTGTTTTCTATTTATAATATCTATTGCTGTCATTTGGGAACTCCTATTTTTTGGAATTCAATAAGAGTTCTCAAACAAAGTAGGATGACATCTACTATACAATTGAACATTTAAATGGAATTTGAAGCATGATTTTATTAAATTTTTAATTTGCTTCCTTAAGGCAGCCTCATAAAATGCCTTTTTCTGATTGTATATCAAATTGACTACTGCTTCTTTTCTTTTACTACTGCAAGTCACAATTTTAATGTTGTATGCTTGCTCTGTCTCTTATAGTTTTTTGTTCCATGATTTCAAGGCTTACCATTTATTAGTATGTGATTTGCAACGTTGGGAAGAAACTGAATTGAAACAAGAGCATGAGGGTGGAGGTCAACTAGAGTTAAGGTTGGTAAATGCCTTGAAGCCATAGTTACATCTCTGGCAAGTTACAAAGATGTTGAAACCCATTTGCACAAATTAACTACTAGTGAGGGTTGGCTTGTCAAGAGAGGGGACCTAAAAAGTGTCAATTTACCTAAGTTGATTTTTACATTTATGATGACAAATGTTGAAGACTAGTTTGGTCACCTTAACGCTTATTTTGGAACTGAGGTTAGTCAAATAAAAGATACCGTAGATGAGGGGTCCAAGAATATTCTGGAAGACCTCCTAAGTTTTCTTCATGCACATAAATCTCCTTCAAGGATAAATGATTTAGCACCTTATTTGTAAGAGCAATGCTTCCATTTTATCTCAGCATTGATTGTTGAGATTGAAGAACATCTTGCACATCTTTCAGAAGCTCTCTATCAAGAAATGAAAAATGAGGAGATGCTAGAAAAAATGAACAAGGAGAAACTAGAACCGACAGTTATAGAGGAAAGGGCACTTTTCTTAGGAAGGATTTTAGTTGCTCTCAGTTTGCATTCAACTTCCCTTCCACTAGTTCTTGGCTTGTCTCAGCTCTAGTTTTTTGAGAACAAAGCTTCAGTTTGAGGGAAAGGATCTTTGACTTTCATATATTCCAGTACTCATTTTCATTACCCTGTTCTAGACAGTTCTAGAAGACAAATACTAATGAGAGGGGTTGGTTTGAAGCCTAAATCATAGGATAAAAATAATAGCACCAAATTGAATAAACTGATAAGAACTATGCACAATCTTTGTATGCAGAAAATTATCAAAGGGGAGCCAAAAAGTTAGAGATTTTCATAGGGCCTATGAATCAGCTCTTGTTGTTTTTATATGAAAATATTGTTGTTTGTTTTCTATTTATAATATCTATTGGCATCATTTGGGAACTCTTATTTTTGGGAATTTAGTAAGAGTTCTCAAACAAAGTAGGATGGCATCTACTGTACAACTGAACATTTAAATGGAATTTGAAGCTAGTAAAATTATAAAAATGAATGGATCATATGGCCTGACCACGTACAGATTTGAAAAGTAAAATTAACTGAAACCATGGAAAGTGACTTACCACAAGATTTTGCACAAATTGTGTCTGATGCGAAAAAGTGGGCAGAGGTTGGAATCCAAAATCAGGCGTCACCCTTTACTTCTCCATTTTGACAGGCTACCTTGAAAATAAGGTTTCGACTCACTTCTCCATTTTGGCGAGCTACGATTGAAAATGAGGTCTTCACGAAGGTTTTAGAGTATGTTTATTAAAATGAAAATTATGCTTATAAAAAAAAATTGGTCCTTTTTCCTCTTAATTATTTGGTTGCTTATTCTTATCTTTTGTTTTTTCTCTTCCTTTTGCTTATTTTTTTGTTTTTCAAGGTTTTTGGGTTTTAGTTTTTTAGGTTCTCTTATGGTTTTCATTAATTTTTATAATTTGGTGGTTTTTTGTCAATTTAGAAGAAACTTTGGTGTTCATATGATGACACCACAAAACAAAATATTTATTAGTAATTTTATTTGTTATATTTTATTATTAATTATGGCGGGCTACAATTGAAAATAAGATCTTGACGAAGGTTTTAGAGTATGTTTATTAAAATGAAAATTATGGCCAAGATTTTAATAATGAGCACACTTATTTAGTTATTTATTTAGTCATTTATTTAGTCATTTTTATTTGTTTGATATTAGTCATTTATTTAGTCATTTTTATTTGTCTGATATTAGTCATTTATTTAGTCATTTGGTTGTGTTTTATCCGATGACCAAATTAGTCACTTATAAATGACCAAACTACTCATTTATTTTCCAAATACTACTAGTGCTAATCACGTGACTAAAATTTATAGTCATTTGACTAAAAATTTTAGTCAGAGTCATTTATTTGCCAAATTCTACTAGTGAACCTTAACCCTTGTTGAGTCCTAACCCTAACCTCAACCCTAACCCTAACCTTTACCCAAAGCTTTATCCTATAACCCTAACCTAACCTTAACCCTAGTTGAACCCTAAACCTAATTGAATATAAACCCTTATCATAATGATATTAAATCCTAATTGAATATTAACCCTTACCATAGTTGTAACCCTAACTCCAATCTTTGTTGAATTCTAACCCCTACCCTTACCCTAATCCCAATCTTTATCCTAGAACCTTAACCCTAATTGAATACCAATTAAATCATAACCCTAACCATAGTTGATTATTAATTGTAATCAAATCCTAACCCTATAACTAATTAATCCCTAACCGTAACCCTTACTCCAACCTTAACCCTAATATTAACTTGTAACTTCTAACTCAAACTCTGATTGAACCATAACCCTAACCCTAACCTAATGTTGACCCAAAGATTTATTTTAGAATCCTAACCCTAATTTAACCCTAACCCTAACCCCAACCTTCACCATAATGCTAACCCCAAAATTTATCCTAGAACCCTAATTGAACCCTAAACTTGATTGAATTATAATCCTCACCCTAACCCTAATTCTAATTCTAACCCTAATCGTACTTCTAACTATATTCATAATTATAATTCTAACACTAACCCTAATTCTAATGACATTTTTTCTAACTATAATATTAATTGAACCCTAACTCTAACCCTAATTAAAACCTAGTTCCCTAGTTGAACCATTACCCTAATCTAACATTAACACTAACCCTAAACCTAACACTAATTGTCTTGAACCCTAATTGAACCATAACCCTAACCCTACTTGAGTCCTAACCCTAATCCCAACCCTAACCCTAAAATTTACCCCAAGCTTTATCCTATAACCCTAACCATAACTGTAATCCTAATTAAACCCTATCCTAACGCTAACCATAATTGAAATGTGTTGGTGAACATATTTGTCCTTTATAAAATCAAACACAAATGACTCTATAATGCCCAAGAAGGACTAATCAATTCACAATAGTTGGAGAGATTACCATTGCATTGGTAATCTTCCTCTAAATTTTAATTGAGGTATAACTCCCTCTTTTGATATAATTTTGATTTTTTTGAAAATATATAAATGAGGGTATGCTTTTGACTAGAAAGTAGAAAATGAAAACTAATACCTATTTATAGCCATGAGATAGATGCAAAGATAAATGATTTAAAACTTAAAGAAACTACTTCAATGTTGAAATGGACTAGCAAACAATAAATATCGTGGCTCATAGACTAGACTATTAATGCTTGTTGACTTGACTCAAAACAATCTTAATCATTCATTATAAATAAATGAATTAAACACCACTGAATAGCACATCCTCACGAGGAAGGAATATCCAAATGCTCATCTAATCTAACTTACTTATTCATAAAAATTAGCATTCAACTCACAATTTACTGCACACAAATAATAAACATTCACAACAATGAATTAAAATTGCAAAATTTGATCCTTCTATTATGATCGATTCTCACTCATGCATCACAATGCAGGGGGGTCAAAATGTTGAACCCTTACAATATCGAACTATGAGATATTTAAAATTTTACAATGTAAAAGTCAGGATTTCTTGAAAATTGATTCTTGAACACTAACCATCACCTGGCCGAATAAAAGGTTGGCCAAAAACTAACTAACCTTGTCAGATTATGACAACACCTCCATTAATTGCTAATTTTAAGGATGGTTATGATTACATCTCATCTCCTAATTGATAAGATACAAGATTGAATTGTTACTTGCTATAAGCAGACCACATGTCTTACCCTCATGCAAAATGTTAACCACCTTTAACTTTTGGTGGTTGTTGGCATGCCACCTAAGATCATTTCATGAAAATTCATTAAATGTAGAGGATTTCATCACTGTTTGAATCTAACTTGCAAGATTTCCATCACATCGCCTTGCTTGAGTTAATTGAGTTTGAAGCAATTGGAGTGTACTTTCAACATTAATTGTTTCTAAGTGAGCTCTACCAATTTACCTTTGCCATTCTCTAAATTAACTTCACCACTATTCATCTGCACAATACTAATTTTTGCTTCCAGTATGTCGAGCTCATCGAGTCAAGTGGTTATGGAGAGTGATTTCTTGGTTGTAGAGGGTATTGAGTGTAGTGTCATCTGTAGTTTGGTGATAGACCAACCGAGAGAAATCTTCCTGATACATAGCGATGTGGAGAAGGAAGTGATTCATAAAATCATTGGCGAGCACTTCATGTCCTAGGTGCACGTCCATAATTCCAGTCTGCTTGAGCACTTCTTGTATAACATTGTGCATACCTCTAGGAGTTTTAGATGGGGTTGTGAGCTATTGAGCATCTAGTTCGTCTGCAATATCTGTTATGTGTTAAAGATGCCCTAAGAGGACTCTCTATTCATTCACGTGTGGGCTTAGTTGGCGATGCAATTTGCATCACTTCTACATTGCGTAATGAATGGGTTGGTCAATCCATTACCCTATTGCGTGTTAGTCTGTAGAGCAACTTGGAAACATTCACCACTACATTGAGTTTAACGAGAACCTCTTCTCCCTTGCGTAGATAGAGAGCATGCAAGGAGTAATCAAAGCTATCACAGTCCTCATGTTCACTCTTTGCGTCTAAATACACTACATTGTGAAATAACTCTTTTTTGGAAATGTAATTTACATAACTTTTTATCAATAAATATATAGATATATCTATGTTTTTGGCTTTAAAATGCTCTATGTTATGGGAATTCCTTGGAAATCCTTTGTTTTCTTTAATATTCAATGTTTATAGCTTTTCATTTTATGCTCGTGGTGAATGACTTAATTTTCATGGATGAAAATCTTCATTTTTTTCAAGCAATTTTCTTTTTTGCAAATACATCCTTAATAATGAAGCAATTTTCGGCCTTGTACACACTAATTACTCGCTTCTAGGTAGGTTGTCAAAATACTTTGGAGTCCACCATTATTATGAAAAATTGCTCATATGTCACCTTACTAATAATTTTCCTATTAACTCTCTTTATTATTATAAAAAGGACTTAGAGAAATTATTCCAACTTATTTGAAAACCAAGGTGGGAATGAATAAGTTTTGAGAACCTTGTCAGGAATTGACAAAGATTTCAAAACTTTTTGAAATACCACCAAGCTTTAATTACTTTGATCTTCACCCATTCAATTCTCTTCTTTAGTTACAAATTCCTCTTAACAATTGTTTGACCATCAAATGACTTGTCACAAAGGCCAACATGAATTTTCAAAAGCTAAGCTTGTTGGGTGAAGAGAAAGTTCTAAAACCATATCGGTGCCTGATGTAGTTATGAGAACTTAGTTTAAGACCGACGAAAGTGAATTTTTAATTTATCTAAGTACCTTGAAGGATTTCCCTTTTTCTTAAAGAAGGGTAAATGAAAATTACAACAACAAAATGTAACCCTAATTAAACCCAAACCATAAATCAAACCCTAATTGAGTTCCCTAACCCTAATGTTGACCCCAAGATTTATCTTAGAACTCTAGTTGAACCCTAACCCTAATTGAATTTTAATCCTAACCTTAAACCTAATCCTAATTGAATTCTAACCTAAACACTATCTTAATTCTAACCCTAACCATAATTATAACCCTAATTCTAATTCTAACCCTAACCATAATTCTAACTCTATTCATAATTATAATTTTAATACTAACCTAATTCTAATGGCAACCAGGTAATTCTAACTGTAATACTAATTGAACCCTAACCCTAACCCTTATTAAAACCTAACCATAGTTGAACCCTTACCCTAGCCTAAAATTAATCCTAAGCCTAACCCTAATTGTACCTAACCCTAATTGAACCCTAACCCTAATCCTAGTTGAGCCCTAAACCCAACCCAACCCTAATCCTAACCTAGCCTAACCTTAACCCTAATTGAACTCTAATTGAACCATAACCACAATTGAATCATAATCCTAATTGAACCCTAACCCTAATTGTAACCTTGATCTAACCCCAGTCATGCTAACCCTAACTCCAAGCTTTATCTTAGAATTTTGATTGAACCCCAATCCTAACTAAGTCCTAATAATAATGATCATAACCCAATTCTAAATAATAATAATGTTATATATGTATATATATATGATAAAGTTAAGTGTAAATGTAATTCTTAATTACATTAATTTTTTAAGATAGATATGCTAGTTTTAAATATATTAATTTAAAAACTCATTTTTATTTGATAATAAATTTATTATATTTTTTTGTATTTAATTTTATAATTTTAAATTGATTTTAGATGTGCATTTATTATGAAAAACCTATCTATTTAAGTTGCTACAATAAAAGCTTTAGTAAAACCTTAAATTTATAATATTTTTTCATATATATTGTTAATTTTGAATAAAATAAAATATTAATGATTTTTCTTTTTCAAATGTTTTCAATTTTCAATAAATATTGAATATTTTTTATGTTTTAAATAAATTAATTTAGAAACATATTTTTATGTGTAATAGTAAATTTAGGATGTTTCTTTTTTATTTTTGATTGAAAAGGATTACTTCAATAAATCTATATAAAAAATCTCAAGAGATATCTTGTTTTAGAAAGATCTTAAATATTTTTTAATCTTAAGTATATTAATTTAGAAACTTACTTTTATATCAAATAGTCAATTTAAATTTTTTCTTTTATATTTAATTTTCTACATTTTAGAAACTTCTTTTTATATCAAATAATTTAAATATTTGTTTTGTACTTTATCTTTTTAAATATATTTGTAGTGTTAAACCTTATTATCAAAATTTGATTTCATGAGATGAAACTTCATGAAAAATCATCGATAATAAAATTACTTTATGATTAGGCCGATAGACGTAACTCTACAAGTATCACAAAATTCTATTTTCATTGTTTAATTACAATATTTTTTATTTTTTCCATCTAATAAGTCATACAATAAACAACTCGATATCTTTCAACATATTTTATATAGATTATCTTGAAGATATATATACTAGTAATATTGGATTGAAAAGTCCATCACCAAAAAGGATTTGGATTCTTGGAAGTTATAAACATCATGGTATTTGTAGTTTGTATGGTATTGTTGCTCAATAGAAATGAGTAAATTACTGTTAGATCCTATTGTGAGATATACATGGAATGAAATAGTTACTCCAAAGTGGCATTTGGTTCAAATTTAGTCAAATACAACTGGAAAGCCAAGGAGAAGGAGAAAATACAATATTTATTGCTGGAAGAACATCACGTAAGAACTTTAAATATGTAATCCCTGCAACTATAAATAGTTCACAACCCTTCATTTTCATGCACAAATGAAAATAATTTAGAATATTTGCATTGTATAGTAAACAGGTTGAAGCATCTCTTACATATTATGAACATTATTTTTTTATTAAAAAAGGAGAAAAAAGTCTAATCAAAATTAGAAATGATAGTGAATTCGTCAATATCCACTTGTATATAGAATATTGTTGACAATA
>VDFB02359326.1:0-57296 GCA_007258455.2 Sequoia sempervirens
CCTCTTCACATTAAATATTAATTATCATTAACAAATGACGTGTCTCTTGAGCAATCACAATCTTCTATAAATTAAATAGCCCCAAGGCTATATTTAATTTAACCAATGATGTAAAGGAGATCGCTGGAAGAATACTACTGACGCTGCCATAAACATGAACTGTTTGGAATGCTTGCAATATGGCATTTGAGGTGATCAATGCCTCCATTTAGCTTCTTTGTGCATAAGAGGTAAATCACACTCCTTGATACCAGCCCCATTATGACATATTTCCAAGCAAGGACTTACTTCCAAGAGGACAATTTTGACTAATTGCTGTTGAGCTTGATGTGGAGCTGGATACCACTATATCTAACTTGCAGCGTAGTTAAATACGAAAAACCAATGTTGAAAAAAAGTGATTTGAATATGAGAAGTCACGTAAAATTCATATATAAGATGCATTAAAAATGTAATACGGTAATTGAAGAGCAATTCTAGAACCAAAAATCCATTTTTTTTGACTCTAAAATGTAAAACCCTTTGTTCAGAAAAATCAAACAGTGATTTCATTAAAAAAAACTAGTATAAATCAGCAATAAAATTTTCATAAATCAAATTCATTGCAAGTAAAATTGTAAATAATTTTTACAAATTTATTACTAACATGCTAGAACCAATTTACATGCTTGGTAAAAAAAAAAAAGAACCCAATCTAGAAACCCAAAATTCCTCAAATCAGCTCTTCAAACCTGCTAGAAAATCCTTTGAAATTAGTCTCAAGGATGCTCAATTGTTGTTTGAGCTTTAGTTGTGGGCTTCTAGGGTTAAATAAGCAAAAAATGTGTTTTTTCCCATCCCAAGGGTGTTTTTCTGTTTCTTACGAGTGGCTGAGTATTCAGTAGAGACTCCCTCTATTTTTCCCCTTGCAAGTCACCAAAAACTTGGCCTCACAAACCTGCAAGTTTACATGTAGAGTACTTGCCCGACAAAAATTTCCACAAGTACTTGTTAGAATTTAGTACTTGACATATATAGTTAAATAAATAAATTAACATGCTATTGTTAATTTAATAAATAAATTTGGTTTTGGTAGTTATATTCTCGTAATTAGTTTCATACGGGATAATGGCCTTATAAAGGCAATACAATGTAATAGATTTTTAGTGTAATGTGAATGACAGTTTTTTAATTAGAGAGCAATCTCAGTTTTTTTTTGCTCATTTCAATATGGTATCAGAGCGGGTTTCTTCTTGGACCTCTCTCTGATCTCTCTCCATTCTTTTGTTTATCTCTCATAGCGGTGTTTACAATGGTACTGCAATGAAGACTAGGTGCAATTGCTATTGTTTTCTACCATTCTTGCATTTGTCAACAGGTGAGCAATGTAGACCAGGTGCAAAACACTTTTTGACTCCATCATTCATCTGCATTTCTTCTCTTTCTCTCCGTTGTGTTCATTCTTGCCATTGTTTTACACTTCACTCTGTTCACTGTGGTCATTCCAAAAATTTAAAATTTAAAATTTTTATCCCCCAATCTATTGCAAAAGTGTGTATGACGTCTAACTGTGCAGGGTCCGCATTGCCTTTGTGTTAGCATTGTGATATCATATCACCGTTCTGATACAAGGTCCGCAATAAACTATATCGGGCATTCTGAGTTTTATGTTGCTAGTCGTTTCTGTGATCGGGCATTCTGTGTTTTATGCTGCCAATCTTTTTTGTGGATTTCACCGTGGCTTTACTCTGTTGACTTCACCGTGGCAGGTATAAGTGTGCACAACATAGGTAAATGCGTCCACTTGATTTAGCATTTGAGTTTGCAAATAGCAGGTTGCTTGGGGCTGAGAGGAGGAGAGAGTGTGCAGGGAAAGGAGTGGAAGTTGAAAGGAAGTGATAACATTTGCCCAGGTTGCGCATGAAACAGGTTTCAGATGTTTTTTGTTTGAAATTTCTGTCAAGGCTTTCTGAAAAGAGGCGTGCTGCTTAGGTTTTTTTGTTTCGAGTTTTTCTTTTTGAGAAATACAGGTGTGGGGAATATGTAAGTATTATCTTTTAAGGACGCATTTTATTCAACACAAAATGGATAAATTAAGCCTTTGTGAAAAGTTTGATGGAAATGATTTTCACAGTTGGCAAATTTAGATACAATTATTGTTAATTGAAAGAGATCTCTGGGAAATTGTTGATGGTACAATGCCAAAGGCAATAGATACAGATGAACTTAAAAAATGGAAGGTAAAAGATAAGAAAGCATTGGCTATAATTGGTCTTGGTTTATCTAAACCTTATTTGCATCATGTAGATTTTAAAAAGTTTTCTAAGCACATCTGGTAAACATTGAATACTTTTGGATCAAAAGCCGGTAGTGCATAAATAACTATAAAACAAAAGTTGTATGGTTTGAAAATGGAAGGTGAAGATATAGTGTCTCACGTCAATAAATTCTGTTCCTTGATAAATCAGTTGGCTGGTATAAATGAAGAAATAAAGGAAAATGATGCTAAGGCCATACTTTTAAATAGTATGCCAAATAGTATGACTCACAAGGTATTCACCTTAAGCAAAATCAATCCAAGTTGCATTGACTGCACAATACAAGGCTAGTACTTCTTACAAAAAATCAAAACATATGATGAAGTTCAAACATGCAAGTGGCACATGTTTCTATTGTAAAAAGACAAGACATGTAGTACTGAATTGCAAACAGAGAGCACAGGATCTTCTTGATGGAAAGTTGCAAGATAACGCTTTGATAATTAAAGGAAAGGACCACACTTCAAGTGATGGAGAAATTCCACATCAAAGTGATGAAGAATATGTGTACTAATTTCTAGTTTTCCTCTATGTCAGTACTAAGGGGGGATGTTAGAATTTAGTACTTGACATATATAGTTAAATAAATAAATTAACATGCTATTGTTAATTTAATAAATAAATTTGGTTTTGGTAGTTATATTCCCATAATTAGTTTCATACGGGATAATTGCCTTATAAAGGCAATACATTGTAATAGATTTTTAGTGTAATGTGAATGACAATTTTTTAATTCGAGAGCAATCTCATTTTTTTCTCGCTCATTTCAATACTTGTCGAGTACTTTGTGAGTTTGTATACCATGTAGGAGGCAACCAGATATTGTAATTGTACACAAAAGTTAGTTCAATAACCAAATTTGTGGATTATGATATCCTTGGAACTCAAGGCATATGGCATGAGAGCACCCATTGATCTCAACATCACTTGCTTTACCATTTCTAGCCTTAGCTATCAAAAAGTTGAAGTAGTTGCCTCTCTCTTTGTTTGTGCTTTTGCTTTTGCTCACCCATGGGCATTGCCTTTGCTTGCAAAACTGCCTAAATTCCTTAGTTAAACTGAATGGGCTACTAATTGGTCACCATCAATTCTTTATGGCGGAGGCGAAGGTTATATTGTACATGAACCAAATCTTTGACCTCTTCTAGGCTGATTGTTTTAGCTTCTTAGAATGAGTGTGTTTGGGGTTATTCTATTTGTGCTTACAACTAGAAGAACATCACTGGCTTGAAATTTGAACAATGATCTTTTGAAGATTAGGCGCACCAATGCCATAATCCCTTGAAGATTAGGTGCTCCGATGCTAAAATCAACCAAAGATTAGGTACCTTAGCACCATAATACCCCAACTATATATCTAGAATTAGAAAGTTGAAATTATAAATAAATGTATCTAAAAGTCAATGAAAGACAAAATTTGCTATGCTAGGGTACAAGATTAAATTTTTTAACCTAGTTGCACATTCATCTCTTTTTTATCAATTTTCAAGCTAAAAGGTCCTCTGTTTTACTCTTATAGAGTTGAAACTCTTTTTGTGTTGTTTCTCTAGTCTTGTCATCAAGCACCATCCTCTCTTTGCTTGTTCATAGTTCAGCTAAAATCTCTTGAACAATGTTGTAGACCTTATCAAAATAGAATCATGGTTTCAAAAAATAGTTAGCTTCATGTATGACCTATGGATTGCGGCTAAAATAGGACTTTATCATAGAATGACACTTTGAATTGGAAAAGGGTAAAAGACCTTTCTAGATCCAACACAATATAAGATTTCAGTCCACATAGTATTTTGGGGTTTTAGGCAAGAGCCATTTGTAAAACGGTAGCAATGCATCTAAAGGAAAATTAGCACATACAATCTTGAAAGATACAGAGGGTGGAGAAACTTAATAGATTTAGATGCTAAAGCAAGAGCAATGCCACTTAGTGGTAAGCAAGGGCTATGGGCAACCATAAGGTAGAAGTTATAAGTAATGAGCTATACTATGCTGCTAAACCATGAAGCAGACAACATTCACAATATAGACCAAAGTTGATCTAAAAATTGGGTGAAAGTTATTGGATGATAAGGTGAAGAGTTGCCGTCTCCAATCGTGAAGATTGTCATAGGCCTTGGAATCATGAGTTTGTCAGTGTTCAATGTGGTACAATGTAGAAGAGACTATACTTATGTTAGAGTGTTGGGGGTGATTTGTAGCATCTTAGGGATGCCTTGAAAAAGGTGTGTAGATGTCTAAACTTAGCAGAAAATTGGGTCAAAGTTGATGGACCATGGGGTCAAGACTTATCCTCTCCAGTCATGAAGATTGTCATAGGCCAATGCATAAGAGATTGTACTCATGTTAGAGGAGTGTTGGGTGATCCATATCATCTTAGGAATGCCTTGAAATAGGGTGCATCTATGTCTAAATTTAGCAAAAAACCAAGAGTGATGAAATCACCAGATTCCATGGGGCAGCAAAATTGGCTCAACTATGGTGATTGTGAATTTGGCTCTTGGTAAGAGTGGAGAATTCATCTCGATTGTAGCAGTAAAGTGGTGAGTTCATCACTATACAAACATAACATCGAATGTGAAGGGTTTTGACATTGCATCTTTCCCTTTTTATGTTTGATCTTCCATTTTGGCATTGTGGGAGTATGTGTGAAAGGCATATTCATTGCAAACAATGTTTGGAGGGTTGGATCTCATGGTAATCTTCATTCTATGTTCATTTTTTCTGTTGTAAGTGCATGAACAAGGGTTTTCAAGGTATAGAGGCATGTTGCAAGAGTGAGGGGCTGGTATAAACCATTATTAAAGCTCCAATTGGAGTATGGATAGTGGAATGAGGGTAATTGTGTTTCTTTGGGGTAATTATGTTGTCTTTGTTTGTGTGTATGTCTCTCTTACATTTTTTACTTCCATTTCATGTCTCCTTATTTTTCTCTTGTTATTCCATGGTGACAAAAACTCTTGCCACATAGCATATATATGGAGTAAGACCAATTTTATCTTGTTTGTTGAGGACTTGTTTGAGAAATTAATAGATTGGTTGGATACTAGCTCTCTTATATCTATAGTTGGCATGCTAACTCCAATATTTACAAAATAGGTTGACTCGACATTTGGTGCAACCAGTTGGTTCATCAATAAATGGAGTATTGATTGATCGATCAAACGGCAAGATGGCATACCTCAATTATGACCAAAAGGACTCCTTTTCCATAAGGGA
Source organism: Sequoia sempervirens (assembly GCA_007258455.2). Classification (NCBI taxonomy): domain Eukaryota; kingdom Viridiplantae; phylum Streptophyta; class Pinopsida; order Cupressales; family Cupressaceae; genus Sequoia; species Sequoia sempervirens. The sequence continues at coordinate 5,511 of VDFB02359326.1, forward strand.
GTTGCCTTTTGGTTATCAACCAACATCGAAACTTAGTGATCTTGACATCCTCTAATCAGTCCTTATATAGAGAATTTTTTGTGCTTGTTTATTAGTTGCATGTAATGTTGGTTGACTTGTTCTTTTCCTGGGTACCTTATTAATCACCTATACGTGGAGTAAACCGAAGACCATCTAGCTCAACCCTTTGGTCAGGATTTCTTTCATGTTTCATCAATTAGCATAAAACATAGAGGACCTCTATAGCTTTCAAACTTTGATGGCAACAATTGGATTTGTCAACAATAGCAATATGTTGGACTTTTAGGCAGCTATCTATATTCGCTTGACAAATGTTGACCTTTTGAAATAGAGGGTGCTCTCGTAAATTATTATAGAAGGAAAGGCATAGATAACTTGAATCATCTATATTTGCTAGACCTTGGATTATAGAGTCTAGGGCTCCTGTATGCACACTCCATGGTTATGCATGGGCATTGATCATAGATAGATCACCTTCACTCACTATTTTGACTAACAAAAGGAATTTATGAACGAGCTTTAATATCAGAGGGGCTTGGTAGCCATTAATAAGTTAGCAATCTAGGAAGATAGTGAAGTAATTGCCCTCTATGAGCTAAAGGAAGACTATGTCTCAGAAAGTTGGATTCACTAGAACTACAAACAAGCCCTTGATTCACTTGGGTATCACTAATTGATTCATGGCTCATTAAGTTTCAACATGTTTTCTCCTCTTCGTTGAAACCTTGACTAGATCATGGTATAGATTAGTTTGGGTTGGAACCATTGGAATTTTTTCCATGTTGGCCAACCTTTTTGAAACTCATTTGGAAAACATCAACTGTGGAGTCATTGGGATCATCATTGGAGTCATTGGTTTGGGTGAATTGAATGATTTGGAATTAGTTTCGGAAAAGATTCCATATCCATCCAAAGCAACTCATGAGAGGATTTTGTTGAGTTCGCTTTTGGTCTTTTTGGCCCTACCATTACCTTTGTGAAGAGAAATCAAGTCATATCGCAATTATTGGTATACACTTCCCTGACCCACATTCCTTGTATTGTCCACACAATTTCCCCATTCATTTATTTGGGTGTATCACATATCAGGCCATTGGAGTAGAATTGTTCTCGGTCTTAGACAAAGATACGTACTTCCTTCCCCATGGGATGTGGGATGGGGATGGTTATTTTCTGATTTAACAATCTAAATAGGTATTTACCTTCAAGATGTAACACATATCATAAGGATAGGAATAGCTTTGCCTCGTTCCATAATGGATCAAGCTCCAAAGGTGTAGGGGACAAGGTGAAGGATAATGGATCTCCTATCCTTTCATACACAAAAGGTGAGTAGATACCCTAGTGTAGTATCCTTTGAAATCTTTGTTGAACAAATTGTACAACCAATGTCTACTCGCCCTCAATTTTTTCTTTTTCATTTTGTGTAAAGCTATCACAAATTACAAAATAGGTGTAGAGTATGTTGATGGGCCCTTTGCATAATGTTTGAAGAAGACGGAAGGGCATTCAAATGGATTATGTGACTGTCTCACTTCCACAAAAATCCCTCATGTTGACAAAAATCTAACTTGATTTGTTTGTTCCATGCCAACATTTTCACTACCCTTACTATTGCTCATATTGTTGTATGGAAAAAAAAATTGTGTGCAAGTTGAGCAAATAAAGCAATAAAACTGCCTTGACACTTGTACTTAAAAATCTTAAAACAATGAAAGACAAAAAGAATTCAGCAAAAAATAAACAAACTTACCTCACCTTTGTTGCTCTTCTTCTCACTACTAGAATGTCATTCTCCTCTTCTCCTCTCCTTTCTTCATCACTGCTCATAAATTTCAAAACACAAGAAAATGCAATGTGTTATGGCTGTATTTTTTTATATTTTAAAGAGAGGGCTGCAAGTTTAGGTTTAGGGTTTTGAAAGAGGCCTAGGTTTAGAGTTTTGATCAAGGTGTGGGGGCCTTGAGGGCCTCTTGCCCTCTTAATTTTTTTGTTCAAATTGCAAGTTTTCTTAGTTTAAATTGTGAGTTTCCTTTTAAAATGTGTTTTCCATCCGAGGAAGGCTGGCCATCCCTAGAACAGTCACGGGATGCCCCCGAATGACAGACATCTATTCCTGGGGCGTTTTTGAGTAGGTATGACAGCCAACTCCCGAATGACAGACAACTATTCCTGTTTTGGCTTGCAAGATGCAGATATTTTGATTTCATCATTTCTAAAGTATTCTTCACTACTTGCAAATTTGCAAGAGTGACTATGTTTATTCCCAAGTCCAACAAAATTTACTTCATTTGTCTTTTGGTCCTTCCTACAACTTAGAATTAGCTCTTCAATGGACCTTTTTCATGCTATCCAACTCAGTTAAAACTTGCACCTCTTTCTCTATTGTTACCAATAGCTGCTTTTTCCATTCTTGTAGCTTTATTGATCTCTCTGCCACATTGGTAAGATGACATTTCTTGTTTTGTTCTTGGCTGCACTCTTTGGCATTTCCACATAAGGTCTTGAAAGTAATTTCATAAGTTAAAAGAAAATTACTTGTAGGTACTGCAAGACCTTATATACTTACCTGGCTGCACTCTTTGGCATTTCCACACAAGGTCTTGAAAGTAATTTCATAAATGAAAAGAAATTACTTGTAGGTACTGCAAGACCTTAAATACTTACTGAGATATCTTTCCCTTTGTGGGCATGATCTGCATACTTGAGGTGATGTGATTCCGAGGCTGCTGATTTCGTGTATTCTTCACGTGAGTTAACAACCCTAGGAAGGTTTCAACTCACCAAACTTTGGCTCTTCTCCATGGGAAACTACACTGTTGCTTCCTAAGCATTAAGGGTTCGACTATCAATAGACTCCTTCCAATCATCATCCTCCCTAGCTTTGAGAATCGCCTTGCAAACTCCTCAATTAGCACCATGAATTATAAATGAACCCATAGAATGAGGCATCGAGAAAGGACCCAATGCAAGCTCTACTTCAAACTTTGATATTGGGTGTTTCAAAATATTACTCAGATCCCATATTCTTTTTCATTGATAAACTTGAATGAAAGAACCTATGTAACCTGCGGTCCTTAAGATATAATCATGGAGATAGTCAATCTACTTATTACCAGTTGCTGGTCTGAAAATTTCAGCAAATTGGAAACCAACATTGGTGTTCATTGAGGCACTCTTCTCCCATACAAGCTTCTCAACTAGGTCATTGTTTGCCTAGGAATGTAATTCTAATCTTACGTACTCTTTGTGAAAGTGATGATATGCGAGAACATAGGATAAAGCGATGGCGGAAAGATATCATTCAACTTGCAGAACTTTGTTCATCATCGGAAATATCGTAGCCACCGAAAAAGAGTATCCTGATAACACACGGTGTCAACATCGGCAGCAAAGACTCGGTCATATTGTTTCCGACTATCCCAGCAGGCTACGCCTATAGCGGCTGGTGGTTGGATAACCAACCGACCTGCGGCGTTTCATAACAACATTACATTAACATTAATAGAACTTAAGTACGCGGCATATTTTATTCTCACTAACTATTATTTTATTAACAATTGGCCGACTACGACCAAGGCCGACTATGGCCGACAACAAGTAAAATATACGACTAACATCATCCCCCCCAAAAAGGAAGTCGTCTTCCAGACGACATACATACAGCAAGATAAGATCACTGAGAAGTAGGGGGAAGGGAGTGCGTCCCTGGATGCACAGATGACGTCGGGGTGGTGGAAGAATGCTCTGCTCGCAGGCGCCTCAGCTCCTCCGTACGTGTGCGAAGCTACCGATCTGCCAGGATCTCCCTCTCCCTCGCCGCCTTTACCATCCGGGCTGCCTCCATCAGTTGGTTCTTTGCCTTCTCCGCTTCTGCATTCTTGGCCGCCAATTCCACCTCTTTTGCAGCCAACTGATCCTCTAACGCTTTCAATCGCTGCTGCCATGCTGCCTCTTTCTGCTGTGCTTCCTCCTCCAGGGCTGCCACCCGAGGCTCCAAGACCTCCAATCGAGCTCCCCTCTCACTGGCAAGCCGAGATTGTTCAGTCAAGTCATTCTCAATGCTCTTGATGGTCGCAGCAGACTCATCCTTGACCCTCTGCAGGAGTCTATAGGCATCCACTCGACGTGATACTGCTACCTCGGTGGAAAATCTTTGGCGCTTCATCAGAATAAAAACATCTCGGAAGGCAAGCTCTATGTAGTATAAACTCTCCAGAACGCCTACATCCCGTCCTACTAGCCTCGGTGGTCGACCCCGCCAGGCTCTCATCATAGCAGGAGTCTCTCCTGCTGGCCACCCCTCGCCAAATATCCGTGCGAACTCCGCCTCACACCCCATCTGCACAAATCCTCGAATGCGGTGAACCTCCTAGCCCACTAGAGGCGATCGGCCAATCCTCAGGTCCCTGGAGACCTGTCCCACTCGGATCATCAGCCTGCCCATATGCTCGAGCTCCTGTACGTATCGCTGCACGGTGCCTACTGGATCGGCTGGGTCTAGCTGTGGCATTTCTACTACAAATCCCTCCGCCGAGTCCCCCTCCTGGTTCTCCTCCTCGTCGGGAGGTGTGCAAGGTTCTGTCTCTTCCTGGGGCGGTTCCCCGGCTGTCTGCTGAGACTCATGAATGGATGTCCCTGGCACCTCTGCTATGCTAGCCTCCAGGTGTGCAAGTGTATCTTCGCCGATTCTGGCCGTCTCACTCTGCTGGGTGTGAACGATTGGCCCTTCCTCGTCCCCTTGTCCCACCGAGGGACTCTTCTCCTGCTGATCTGGCTGCTCGGCCACGTCCAATGTGAGGCCTACCGAACCCAACCAACTATCGATCTGTGCTACTCCGGGTGCTCCTGGGGCTGGAGTCGTCGCCTCAGTGGCCTCCGTCATTCCCCCAGCTCCTGTTGCCGAGGTTGCCACTCCTGTCGCTGTCGATGCTGGCGGTGGTGTAAGAGAACATACTACTGGCAGTATCTCAACCGAGGCAGTGGACCCTGCCGAGACCGTGACTGCCCCCTGTGATGTCGTGGTGGCGAGAGGTGCCCACCCTGGCGATGCTCCTGGTAGTGAAGCAGCTACCCTCAACATTCGCCCGGCTCCCACTGGTGCAACAGGAAGGGTGAACGTGACTGAGTGTGTACTCTGGCTGGCTGGCGGTGCCGGAAGAGTAAATCCTGCCGGCTGCAATACTGGTATGTCAATCTCGCCTGCCTCCTGACCCCCGATGGCGACGGACACCTCCTGATCGGCCGGTGGACTGGACTCCGAGGGCGAGGAAGATAAGTCAATGGGCTCCTCTCTGTCAGATGCATCGCTCTGCTCCGAGGCCTCCTCCTCTGATGTTTCCTCTTCCACCGACGCCTCCCTCTGTTTCCTCCTCTTTCCGGAAGCTGTGCCCTCGCCTGTTTGCTTGACTTCCAGTTCTGACCAGTAGAATATGGTCGGCAATCCAGGATCCAGGTGAGTAAGTGGCCGCAATCGACCCCAATTGCCCTCAGGCACTTGCATGTGAATGGCATCCAGAAAGAGGGCTATGGCGTGCTGAGTCATATAGAAGGCCTTATGCCTCTGTGCTAAAAAATCCCTCATCCGCTCTGTGAGTAGCCTCGCCCAGTTGTATACTCGGCCAATGCGGAGTCCGACCATGAAATCAACTAGCCATAAAGTAATGTCCGACGCTCGGCTAGCACCTGTGAGTCGGCATTTCATTAGGTCAAGCAAGCATTTCCATTCTGCTGTTGCTAAGTGGTTTTTCCGGAGGCCTCGATTGCCAGCACTCCATATGGTATGCTGTTCTTCGACTGACAAGTCACTTCGGCACACCTGCTTGACCAACAGTTCCTTGTGTTCCTGTGTCATCCTCTTGGGTTTGTTAACCCCTATTCCCGAAGCTGGGACGCCAAACACCCACTCAAAGTCCTGCGGCCAAAATGAAACGGTCACTCGGCAACCTCTGTAATCAATGACTGACTTGTGCGTATGCCTGCAATAATTATCCACCATCGCCTTCAGCCACGGCTCAAACTCCCGAGAATTGAAGAAGGGCACGAGCACAGCCTTGTCTACCCGAGAGTGTCGAAGCGCAACCTTCAGGGAGTGGTCGTCAGGAGTGCTTTGCCACCACTGCTTGCACTCGTTGCCGGTCAGGTTCTCCCATGCCATCGTTTCATTATCGGCGTCCATCCTTTTTCTTTTCCCAGCCGAGGCTACCTTTGGCTGGTGCTGCATAGCCTTCTTGCCCTTGTCCATCTTTCTGTCAGTTCGGCGATTCCAGCCGACTTTATAACTCTCAAGACAGTTGTGAAAACTGCGGAAATTATCAAAACTGCCGAACTGCCGATGAAAACTGTCGAACTGCCAATGAAAACTGCCGAACTGCCGGTGAAAACTGTCGAGCTGCCGATGAAAATTGCCGAACTGCCGGTGAAAACTGCCGAACTGCCGGTGAAAACTGCCGAACTGCAAAGTGATCTGCCAAGGCCGTACGATTTGGATGGATGGCCGTACGACTTTGCAACCCTGAGGCCGTACGGCTTGGGAACCTTGTGACTGCCGCGCAACTGGAAGGCACTGTAATTGCCGTATGATTTGAAGGGGCTGTGAAATCCGTACGGTTTGAAGACACTGTGAAATCCGTACGATCTGGAAGCACTGTGGGAGCCATACGACCTGGAACCACTGTGTGATTTGGAAGTCCTGTGAATGCCGTACGACCCTAGGATTCTGTGAATTTCGTGCAAGTTCTCCTGAAATACTGGTGCCGTACGGATTCTCCTGCAATACTATGGCCGTACAAAATCTCCTGAGGCAATGATGCCGTACGACTTGGAGGAAAACAATGATGCACTGATGCCGTACGAGTTTAGCCTTGGCACAAGTTTCAGTCTGTGATGGCCGTACGACCTCCAATAGCCGACCCAGTGAAGATTGTAATGGTCGTACAACGCAGTGCTTGGCGAAATTTTCAACTGGTAATGGCCGTACGGTGCAGGGCTTAGCAAAATTTTCAACTTGCACTTGCCGTACGATTTCTACTGACAAATAAAATGAATGCTGGAAAACTTGAGAATACCGTACGGTTTGAAAGTCCCTTGGATGCCGTACGAGCTCAAGGCCTTCTGAATTCCGTACATCTGAATACCGTACGACCTCAAGGTCTTCTGAATTCCGTACGTCTGAATTCCGTACGATTTGAAGGGCTGGTGAGTGCCGTACGTCTTCCACAGGCTTCAACCCTTGGCGTGCGATTTGAGAGGCTTCAGTAGAACCCCGTACGGCCTTGAGATATTCTAGATGCCGTACGACTTCCTTGTCTGGCGAATTATGTTGAGTGTAGAATCCCTGATGCCGTACGCTAGTCCACCTGAGTGTCACAGTCTTCCTGCCGAGTATGCTGGGTGGTCGCGCTTCATCCCCCTTTTCTATGATTCGGCTATCTCGCCCTTTGCCTTTTTTAATTCTTCGCCAATTTTTTCTCTCTTGAGCCTCTTTTCTCCATCGGCATATAATGGCCAAGGTTCTCACTTTAAAGTTGATTTTAATCCTCTTTCCTTTAGTCGGTTTTATTTTCCCCGTGCCTCTTTTATTTTTTATAAATCCATATAGTATCTCCACCGCATTAATATTTTTATTTTTTTCCTTTAGTATCATTTCCCTCTTTTCAACTCCTTTTAATTCCTTGCCCCGAATTCTTTTCTTTTCGGTTTCTCTCTCCTCTCTCCTCCATTTACCACGTTTTTCTTCGTTTATTCTTCTATCTTTTATTTGTCTATATCTTTTAATTTTTCGCTCTTCTATCTTTAATTTTTTCAATTCTTGATTATTTTCTCTCTCCTCCTTTTTCTCTTCTTTTCTTTTTATCCCTCTGGCTTCACTGTGCATCCGAACTTTTAATTCTGAAGTGTAATACCATTTACATGTGTGTGGTGGCCGTTTATAACATTCTTCCTCGCAATAGGTTCCTATATATTCTATATCAAACCATTTATCCAGTAAAGGGGCAGGACCAATACCTCGAAAACTTCCGTCGACGTACCTTCCGCCGTACTGTTGATACCACGTAACATCGTTGCCTTGTACTGTTGGTGGTCCCGCCAGGTTAGGAATTATTTTCCATAGTCCATCTTGAGTTGCGATCTTCCTAACCCTTGGTATTTTTCTTCTTTCTCGACGCATTTGTTTCAGAAGATCTTCTGTATATCCGTCAACTGTTGACACAAACATATCTTTTGTCTTCAACACTGTTTTTAAACAAGGGGCCTTCTTCTCGAAATAAGCGTCCCATTGCTCATCAGTCCATTCCTCCTTGTCATCCTTTTGCGGTTCATCTTGTTCTTCTGCCTGTTTCTCCTTTTCCACTTGGGCTTCCTCGTGCAAATCTTTGGCTATATATCCCCGTTTTACTCCTTCATAAGGGGCTACATAGTGCCAATGTCCCCCCATTCGATGCCACAATGCAGGGGTCCCGAATACTGCATTGGTCAAGTGCTTGTGTATTTGTGGTACTGCAATTCCTTCCACTCGTTTCTCTACCAATCTTTCTTCAATTATTTGATCTCGCCCTGATTTTGCCCAGACATTGTCTGCTACGTATCCGGGACCTAGTCCCCAGTCTTGTTTTCTCGGGCCTTCACTCTGCACAGGCGAATCTTCCTTTGTTGCATAGCCCAACATGTTTATGGCGATAGTATTCTTCTCTTTTCTCTCCTGATATGGCTTTAGCTTCGATCCATTGATTGCCTCCGATATCAATGACCCATCGAGATTTTCTAACTTTATAGATCCATTGTCACCAACTTCCCGTACTCGGAACGGTCCCAACCAACGAACTTTAAACTTCCCCGGTTTGATCTCGTTACGGCCGTTATACTTCAGAACTAACTGTCCCGGTCGGAAATTCATTCGCCGGAGATGTTTGTCATGCCAATATTTTCGTCGCTATTGCATGTTCTCCGTCGCCCATTGTGCCATCACTCTTCGCTTGTCCAGCTTATTCAGTTGGTATAGTCTTTCCTTTAAACTTTCGGTATCGCCCAACCGATTCTCCACGGCTATCCTCAGACTTGGTACCATATACTCCATCGGCATCACCGCCTCTTGACCGTACATTAATTGGAAAGGCGTGTGGCCCGTTGTTACCTTGTATGTTGTACGATATGCCCATAGGACAGCTGGTAACCTTTCTTCCCAGTCAGCTTCTTCCACGCCGCATGATTTGTGAATCACTGACACGAGCACCTTATTTGTAGACTCCGCCTGGCCATTAGCTCGTGGGTAGTACGGACTTGACAGGTTGTGAAAAATTCGGAACTCTGTCGTCATCAACCTGATAACATGATTAACGAAGTGTCCTCCTCGATCACTCGTGATCCGAATGGGGATGCCGTACCGTGTTACTATTTGCTCGTAGAGGAATCTTGCCGTACTTTGTGCTGTATTGTCGGGCAACGCTCGAGCTTCCGCCCACTTCGTCAGATATTCTGTAGCGACCACAATATATCGGCATCGATGCAAGTGACTCACCTTTAATGGTCCGATGAAGTCCAACCCCCATCGTTCGAACAATTCCTGTGGCTGTGAGGGATGCAGTGGCATGAAATCCCGCTTCAATGGTTTCCCGACCCTCTGGCAAGTGTCGCAGCCTACCACCCACTCCTTAGCGTCAGTGTGCATTGTCGGCCACCATAGACCTGCCAAGAGAATTTTCCTTGCTGTAGCATCTGGTCCCATATGGCCGCCAGCCAGTCCTTCATGTGCCTCTTTTAGTACGCCAGGTATTTCTTCTTCGACGACACATCTGCGGAGGATCTGGTCGGGCCCCATCTTGTAGAGTAACCCATTGATCAACTGGAATGTCTTACTTTTTAGTACGAGCTTCCTTCTTTCGGCTGGTGGCATATCTTTCGGGAACGTGGATGTGGACAGATATTCTCCAATCTTCTCATACCATGATGGCAATATTGCAATCTGGAATAAATGTGCATCCGGGAAGTCTTCATTCACCCCTCCCTCTGCAGGTTCGCCCGACCGGATTCTGGATAATTGATCGGCAATAACATGGCTTTTTCCCGGCCGTACGATGATGGTGAATGTAAATTCTTGCAACAACAGTAACCATCTACTCACCCGTCCTTGGATAATCGGCTTGTTTACCAAATACATCAAGGCTTGGTGGTCCACGTAGAAAGTGAACGGCGTGGCTAGGAGGTAATGCCTAAACTTCTGTACGGCGTAAACCATTCCTAGTGCCTCACGCTCAGTTGTACTGTAATTCCTTTCGGCCTTTGAAAGTAGCCGGCTGGCAAAAAATACTGGGTGATCCAACCCGTGTGCTCCCACTTGTGCTAGGGTTGCTCCGATGGAAAAATTAGAGGCGTCTACATGCACGTGGAACTCCTTATCCCAGTCCGGATACATCAATATGGGTGAGCTGATCAGTCGATCCTTCAGTTCCTGGAATGCCTTCTCCTGTTCTCCGGCCCATGTAAATGGTTGGCCTTTCCTCATCAGTAGGTCGAGAGGGTACGACACTTGAGCAAAATTTTTAATGAATCTTCGATAGTATCCCACATGCCCGAGGAAGGACTTTATACCAGTGATGTTCTCCGGAGCCTCCATCTATACGATGACTCGCACCTTGTCGGGATCCGTCTTCAACCCAGCTTTGCACACAATGTGCCCGAGCAACTTCCCTTGCGGCACCATAAATCTGCATTTCTTCGGATTCAAGGCAAGACGGGCTGCTCTACACCGTTCCATGCACTCGCCTAAAGCTTTCAAATGTTTTTCTTTATCGCTATAAATCGACCAATCATCGAGGAAGGCTTTGAAATTACCTACCGACATTTTATCAAAGATGTGGAGTATTATCCTCTGGAATGTAGCTGGTGCGTTGCATAATCCAAACGGCATACGGTTGTATGCGTACACCCCATCCTCGACGACGAATGTAGTCTTCAATTTGTCTTCCTCGGCGATACTGATCTGATTGTAACCCGAGAAGCCATCGAGAAAGGAGTACATTTCGTGTCCGGCAACTTCTTCCAGAATCGAGTCGGTGAAGGGAATGGGAAATGGATCCTTGATAGTCACTGCATTCAGGCTACGGAAGTCAACACAGATTCTAATTTGCTCCTTCTCTTTCTTCAATGATATGACGATCGGCGATACCCACTCGCTCACTTCCACCTTGAAAATGATGCCGGCCTCCAGCATCTTCTCGATCTCCTCCTGTACTTTGGTGGCATAATTTTTGTTCATTCTGTACGGTCGCTTTCGTACGGGCTGGGCTCCCGGTACGAGAGGAATCCTGTGCACACATAATTCCGGTGGTATGCCTTTCAAATCCTTGTACGTCCAGGCGAAAGCGTCTTTGTATTCCATGAAGATTCTGAACGCTGCCGCTTTCAGGACAGGGTCCCAGTCATCACCGACAAAAATCTCCTTCGGTTTGGCTAATTCCCCGAGGTTGACTTTTTTCAACGTTGGTTCCTCGTACTTCATGATTTTGTCCTGCTTGAACTTGTGGGCTGGAGTTACATCCAATTCAGCCGTACCTTCTTTATATTCTCCGTACTCAGGTGGAAATGTCTCACTGGTCGAGCCATTATCCTTTTCTACTTCCCCCTCCTTGATCTGTAGCATGTGGCAATCCGGGTGGAAGACTTCATAATCCTCCATCTGCCAGTGAAACAATCCGCTCAGTGAACTGGTCTCATCTTCCAAGCAACTTCCAATTTCCAACACCCCTTCTTCATCTGGTTCCATTGTCTTTCTCTCATCATCGTCTGAGTCTCCTCCGGATTCAAATGCTGAAGACGCTAGATCCTCATTGCCGGCCTGGTTCTTCAGATCAATGGTGTATTTCCTCCCCCGATTTTCTATTGAGAGTGTATTCCGCTTCCAGTTGTGGGTTGCCTTGGCAGCGATCAACCATCCCCGTCCCAAGAGTGCATCGTACGCCTTCCTTTCCATTGGGATGACTACAAAATTCAACAGAAACAATTGCGTGCCGATCGAGACCTTCTGCTCCATTAGCGTACCCAACAGTCGGATGCCATGTTGATCTGCTCCCACGAGGTGGAATGTCGGGGGCCAGAGAGTCGGCTTACCCAGACACTTCCAAGTCTCTTCTGGCAGTACGTTTACTCCTGAACCACCATCGACGATAGTATTAGATAATCTCATGCCCAAGATTTCCATCTCGACGACGGCTGGTTTCCTCCCGATGCTTACTGCTAGGAGCATTGGATCCGAAGTCTCGGCTACCACTTCTGGCGTACGTTCTGGTGAACTCTTTGGAAGAGTTTCTCCAATAGCATTGGTAAGTGCTACTTTGAGAGAAGGCATTGTTTGCAAAAGATCAGTTACCTTAATGGGTACGGTTGTGTGAAGCACCTGCCGTACGATATTCTTCTCCGACTCCGACTGTAGCAACGTACTGGTAGCTTTCGGGTTCTTGCCTTCATTCGCCATTGCTTCTTCTACTTTTGTCTTGGCCTCCCAAAATCGTTCTTTCTCCGTACGAGGGTCTGGGTAATTTGCCCTTTTTGACTGTGCCCTTGTAATCGCCAAGACTTCCTCGTCGGCCACCTCCAGCATATTGATACTTCCTTTTTGCTTCGGACAGTCGGTGTCTTCATGATCACCCGGTCCACACCACTTGCACAGTTTTCCCCTGTTGCCCTGGCTGCTCTGACAATCCCTCGCAAAGTGACCCCATTCATTACAGTTCCGGCACTGGATCATTGGTCGTCCTTTGCTATCGTACTGAATTTTACTTCTCGGCGTATTTCGCCGACTGTTGCGGTAGCCTCCAGGGGATGCATTATTGCTCTGTGGCTTTGGTGGCGTCGTTGGAGGGGTTGACTGTTCGCCTTGAGTGAAGAATACTTGTGAACTTTTGGTTTTTAAGTTGTATGGGCACTCCTTGACGGAGTGTCCCATAACCTGGCAGATGTCACAGAATAACTTTTTTGGGCAATTTTCCTTTGTGTGACCTTCCGTTTTACAGTCCGTACACCATAATTCATTGGCCTCTTTGGATCCGTCCTTGTCGGCCTTCAGTTCTTTCATTATTCGCATCATATCCCGCCGAAGGGCTTGTACGGTTGCCGATTCATCGTCACTTTCCTCGGCACTCTCGTCGTCATCCCTCTTCTTCCCCTTCGAGGAAGTCCTATTCTCACTTTCAATATCCATCGCCCGATTGTATGCTTCGGTGTACGAGGATGGCGGTACTACTTTCATTTTTCGCCGAAGTGAGGGAATCAGTCCTTCAATGAACCATCTTTTCTTTAAACCGTCTGCCGGCTGTGCCTCCAGTTTTCCTATCAAGTCTTTCAACCTCCTGTTGTAGGTCCGTACGTTCTCGTGCTTGCCTTGTTTAGTATGATATATTTCTGTGACGATCTCACTATCGTCCCGTAGGAGTTTGAACTCCGCTTCAAAATTTTGCTTCAGGACCCTCCATGTGGCTCTCTGTGCTTGGTCCAATTCCGAGTACCAATCAATGGCACTGTCTCTGAGTGTTGCTGGAAATGCCTTCAGCCACTGGTCGGGGTCATCCTGCCCGCTGGCTATCCAGATAGTCTCACATGTCTTGCAATGCCGTACAGGATCCTTAGAGCCATTCCCCATGAATTTCGGCAACTTTTGCCGATCCGGATGAGCCATCTTTACCGGTTGACCTCCTTGTTGACCTCCTTGTGTTTTGGACCCGATTAGACTAGTGGATCCCTCGCTACGTCCCTGTGCGTCACCAACACTCTTGGCCACGTACGAGTCACTTCCACGTCCTCCGTCAGCGTCCTCAACACCGTGGGTCTCCTCAGGATCCCGCCGATGCTCTCTCTGCCCTGGGGTCTTAAGCTCTGGCCTTCCCCTTCTTAACTCGTTGTCGTCGTCCGAGAGGGACAACTCTCGAAATCGTCTGATGCTGCTATTCAAATCATCTTCATTTGCATAAAGGTTATATTTTCCTGCGTGTGGAGTGGTGAAGGGGTCTTCGTCCCTTTCGTCTAACAAACTGTGGTGCGTTCGTTCAATGGAGGTGTCTATTTGTTTCAAATTTTCATATGTTCTTTTTATGCTCTGATTGATTTCAATTAAGTCCTCATCTAGTTCCTTACCGACTTGCCTTAGTCGTCTTCGCCGATTTTCTTGCTCTTGCAGCCTGAGTGATCGCCGAACTTGCTCTTCTGAAGTCCCGTGCCCGTCAGGTACTCTATTCTTGTCTTTGTTCGGCCGTACGGGCATTTAGTTGTTCAAGCAATCATTGCTGGTTGCCGGAAGTGCGGCGCCGACTAGTATCCCGTTCTTCCTCTTCCCGTTTGTTTCGGTCTTCACAACGTTGCACGATTTGCTGCCTTCGGCGCTCACGGGCTTCTTCCTCTCACAAGTCTTGCAGGATAATGAAATGGCGGGCCAGTAACCTGGGCATGCGATTCAGGAGATGGTTCACCTCGTCGTTCACTTCCAACCGATCCCAGATGACTTCCTCAGGGATCTCCCGAATGTGGGATTCCCTACGTACGTGGTCACGTAGTGAGATTTTCCACAAATTAACCAGATCTTCTGTCAATGAGTCTTCCCGTTCCTCATTAGCATTTATAGGTTCTTCCGCTGGTTGACCCATTACGCTGCCATGGTAGATGATGCCCTAGTCCGTTCAGGCAACGGCGCCAAATGTTTGCCTACGGAATGGGATTCAAATCTTACGTACTACTGGCAAACTGGTAATGTGCAGAACATAGGATAAAACAGTAAACGAAAGATATCATATTTTAACACCAGGAACTTTATTCATCATCAGAAATATCATGTACAAAAGAGTATCACAATGCTTACAGTATCAACATCGGCAACAAAGACTCGATCATAATTATTTCCCGACTATCCCAACCGACTACATATAACGCTCGGCGGTGGTTAGATAACCAACCGACACGACGTTTCATAACAACATTACATTAACATTAATCAGAACATGCTTTCCCGAAAGTACATGACATATTTTATTCCCACTAACTATTATTTTATTAACAATTGGCCGACTACGACCAAGGCCGACTACGGCCGACAACAAGTAAAATATACTTAATTAACAAATATCCTAGGACTCCACCTCATAAGCTTCTCGATTTTCCAATGGAATTCACAAGGAAGCTCAGAATGCAAGTCTATCTTCAGGGGGGTGTCTGTTAAATCAACTCCATAATTCTCTTAACCTTCATTTCTACAAATATCCTGCAATTTTCCCTTGAATGACATAGAATCAATCATTCGAGGATTGATGGGCGTGTATAGAACAATATCTTTCATATCTTCCATTTGCATGGGAGGTTTTTTGCAAATTTGCTTCTTCAAACATTCTTGCAACTTTGAATTTTCTTCTTCGTGCTCAACTATTATAATTTATGATTCATGTAAGGAATTTACATACTCTCTTCCAAGAGTGGTGTCATTTACAACTTCTACTTCTTGGACAAGAGTTGTGTCTTCATATAAAGGGGTTTATGTATTCCTTGTTGACAGTGGTGACTCTAATTTCTTGCAATGCTGATTTTTCATTAACTTCATTACAATACACACTTTCTTGAAGTGAAAGCTCATTAGAGAACATTGAAATATTTATTAAGGAATCTTCACCTGTGACATCCAATGTGGATTCCTTTTGCTCCTTTGTGACTTGTTGAACCTCTATTTCCATCCTTTTTTCTTCTTCTTTGAGCAACTCTTTTCTTTTTTCTTGACATTTGTGGCTTAACTCCCAAGGTTCATTGCAAGGGAAGCAGAGTTTCTTTCTTTTCAACTTGTTTTGGTATCTTCATTTATCTGCTTTGTAACAACTAGAGGTGTGGTCCTCCAAGGGGGTGCATGATGTCCCTTCTTGTGTGAGCCTTCCTTTGAGCTATTCTCGTTTGGTGTCTTTGAAAATGATTTCTTCTTTAATATTAGTTGTGCTTTTGGTTCTACACACTCTTCACTCTACAAAGACCTCTTTTCTTTCCCATGTGGTTTAGTTAGAACTAGATTGTGCTTCTTTTCTAGTTCCTTTTTCTATACTTGTTCACCCTTTGATTTATCCACTTTCAGCAGTTTGGGAAAGAAAATTTGTACTATTCCCCCTTAATTTTTTCCGGATTTTATCAGCACAAAACACCACTAATTAGCATTAGCTCCAAATGATAACCAGCAAGAATAGTAACCCTTCACCTTTTGATCACCAAGATCCCAATGTGGATGAGGTGAGAGCATACGGTGCCAAGGATTGTTAGCAAACTGGAATTGAATTACAAAGCTCTTAGGCGGCTAGCCTACCATGAATGAAAGTAAATATTGGAAATACAAAGAGTAGGCGAATAACCGACCATAAAGCTCAACCACTTATTCAGCGGGAGCGAAGTTATTACAATTTATAAAATGGCAAGCCAGCCATGAATCCACACTATCACTTATTTAGTGGGGGGAAATAAACAAAGTGCTGAAAGTAAAATTATTAACTCAACCACTTCTTCAATGGGAGTAATTACAAATATTTAAAATGCAACAATAAATAAACAACTGTTAGTACTACTAAACTAGCTTTACAATGATAGAGTTTTCAGTTGCTCAAATCATAGAGTTATTCATCCAAAGCCACAAGGAGTTAGAGTAAAACCTATAACTGATACAATGTTGTACCCCAAATTAAAATTTTTGCTACACAGGCATTTTGAAGAAATGAGTAGAAGTCTTGTCAAAATTGTTAAAAAAGGTCAAAATTGGGGTTTACATGTCTTGCATGAGGGGCCAAAACTTGAAATTTTCAAACTTTGACGATTTGGGTCTGCCCAGAGCGACCAAATCTACAAAACCTAGATCTCAGTTTTTCGGCCCTACTTTCTAGGAAAATTGCTAAAAATAGAAACTTTCTAAAAATAGAAACTTTTATTAGGTTTTTTTGGGTTTCTTTCAAAACGGATGTTGGCAAAATTTTCTAAAAATAGAAAGTCAGGCTGTTAGGGTTCAAACTGCTTTTGATTGGTCGAAGATACTTCCTCATCAGGCTAGTGCAGTTAGAATCACAAAATGATCAATTTTGCCCTAGTGGGTCTATTTTGCTTTTTTAATTTCAGAAAGCATTTCGAGAGCTCCACGACCATTAATGGAGGTCAGTCAGCTGCCAGGTGTCAGATTCAAACATTCAAACACTGGACGTGCACGTAGATCAAAGAATGGAGAAAGGAAGCTATCAAAGTTGAAAAATGCCAAATTTTGGCTAACATTGGAGACTCCAGGCGCCCTAGCTCAGTCTAGGTGCCCAAACACTCATGCCTTGGAAAATTTTTCATCTCCAGCGAGCAAGGCAAAGGCAAACACGTCAAACGAAGGAGGAGGTTGAAATTTGCAAAACAAAAACTAACTCTGCCAGCCATGGGTGCCCTAGAAGGAGATAGGCACCCAACTTTTCAAGGCATCAAATGATGAAATTAGGGTTTGTGCTCCCAAGCAATGTTGTTCAGAATCTCCTCAGCTTTGCAATGAGTCCAGTAGCGTAGTCATCAGATCACCCAATCATCTGGAATTCGAGATCAAATAGAGAGGTCTCAACAAAGAGACAAAATGCAAATCATGAAAATATCAGAAAAATTCTAAGTCTGGGACTTTGGGCGCCCTAGGTGGCCAGGGGCGCCTAGCCTTTTGGAGGACCTAATCCAACAATTAGTGTTTGCAAATGTGCTCAATCTCTTCCGGATTCTGTCAGCTTCGCAGTGGATGTCTTTGTCAAATCATCAGACTTGTCAATCACCAACAAATCCAGATCAAGCTGAAGGTATAACATGAAGGTTCAAGTTTGAAGAATGAAAATCAAGCAAAAATGGCTAAGTCTGGAGGAGTTGGGCGCCCAGAAGGAGATAGGAACCCAAGCTTTTGAGGGCCTAAATGAATGAATTTGCAGATGAAACCTCCAGCATGACATCTTCATGAAGCAACTTTCCAACGAAACCATCAACAAGTCAATCAGAGTTGATCAACATTAGATATCGAAGGTAGAACAGAGGGAAAAACATGAGCAAAATGACAAAAGTCAAAAGCAAGGTGAAAAACACAAAATAAACTAACTCGAGGAGAGTTTTGAAGCAACTTTCCAACGAAACCATCAACAAGT
Organism: Sequoia sempervirens; assembly: GCA_007258455.2. NCBI lineage: Eukaryota > Viridiplantae > Streptophyta > Pinopsida > Cupressales > Cupressaceae > Sequoia > Sequoia sempervirens. Next base: position 23,678 of record VDFB02359326.1, read on the forward strand.
CAATCAGAGTTGATCAACATTAGATATCGAAGGTAGAACAGAGGGAAAAACATGAGCAAAATGACAAAAGTCAAAAGCAAGGTGAAAAACACAAAATAAACTAACTCTGGAGGAGTTGGGCGCCCCAGCTAGCCAGGGGCGCCCAAGCTTTTGACCTCCAAAATTCAACTTTCAGGAGATGCAGCTCTCAGGAGACCCCCTTCAGAATCAGTCAGGCTATCCATTGAATCCGACAATCAGTCAATCGGATCAATCTAGCTCCCAGAATCAAGAATTCATTAGAAGATCAAAGGGAAACAAGCAAAACTTGGAGAACTTAAAAATAGCTAACACTGGGAAAGTTGGGCGCCCTAGAAGGAGATGGGCGCCCATGATTTTGAAGGTCAAAATGAAGTTTCTAGTCAAAGTTGCCTCCAGAACAATCTCGCCAGATTCGATCAAGCTTCGTGGTGAATCATTTAGCTCGTTCGTAGGATCAATCTGGAGGCCGGAAATCAAATTCAAACTAGGGTCTAAAATCAAGAAAAAGTTGAAATTGTCAAAAAATGACTAAGTCTGATGAAGATAGGTGCCTCTAGCCAAGAAGGGTGCCCAAGAAGCCATGCCTTAGCCAAAATTTTCAAATTTTCAAAATTTCATGAAAAAGAAAAACGTCCAAATTCAATGCACAAGCTCAGGCTAGGGTTTGAAGGGTTTAAAGCAAAAAAAAGCAGATTTTCTCAAGCCTAAAACTTATTTAAGATGCCTTTGTCATTCTTTTCTTCATAATTTTTGCAGGTGGCGTCCAAGGGAGAGAAGAGCAAACATAAAGAATTTTTTCTTTTCAGGATTCAAGAGCCAAAGCTTGCTGATTTTTCAAATTTCTTCATAATTTCAGACCAGCAAACAAAGGAGCTCGCTTTTTCATGCTTTTTTTATCCAAAACATTAATTCTTTGAAGGAGGTCAAGGTTTTCAAATTTCAGCGATTTGGGTGATCTCAGCGCATGATTCTGAACAATTTTGTAGAAAATTTTCAAGTTGCAGCAACTGCTTTTTTCATGCATGTCCAAGGAATCATCAAAATTTTCAAGATTTGATCATCTTGGTCCTTCTAAAACATACTTTTGAACAAAACCCAGATTACAACTTTTTCAAGAAAAAATTCAGATTCTAGGGTTTGCTGCTTTTTCAATCAGCGTTCAGTATTTTCAACATCTGATCAACTGGGTTCATCCAAAAAGTGCTTCTGAACAAAACCCAAGTGCTAGCTTTTTTCAAGAAAATCTAAAGAAATTAGAGTTTGCTGCTTTTTCAGTCTATACTCAAAATTTTCAAAAACGGGCGATCTAGGTCTTGTAACGAAATTCTGAACAGAACCCATATCTCAGAATTTTTTTGAAAAAATTTGTCCGTTTGAAGAAGAAAAAAACCAGCAAGCTAAATTTAGAAAGTTGTGCAGAACTTGTCTGAATATAGGCGAGTTTACAATCAATCTTCAAGTTTTTCAAAATGGAGTACACTCCCCTCGAGTTTAAGACCAAATCAACACTATATCATGACTTCATCAAAGCAGCTGAGACTGACTTGCACCATATCAAACCAGTATTCAACTTGCAAGCATTAGAAAATGCAGGCAACATTGTAGTCAGACACCTTGGTCACTCTGGACTACTTGCAGCAACATCCTTTCCTATTTCAGTGCAGAGTTTGGAGTTTGTAATTGCTTGCATCAAGCATTACAATCCGGCGACTTGGGAGATTCAGTCGGCAGATGGTAGAGTGATTTGCAGCCTGAAACCAGACATGATTGAAAAATGCTTCTCAATACCACCTTGGCTTGAAAGTGTAACTATCTCCAAGGAAGAATGTGAAAGGGTATGGGACATGCATAAGGTGAAATACAACAAAAAATTTGCACAAAAATGGATGAAAGAAAAATATAAGACTCTACCAAAGAACATCAGGCGAGGGGAATTCAAAGATGAAATTGCTATAATGATCACCCTGCTCAATTGGATCACTAGTCAAGAGGATGCTACAAAGTTCCAGCCCTAGATGTTCTATGTTATACCTTATATCATGTAAAAGATAGAATTCTATGATTGGTCAACCTTAATTAGTGATAGTTTGCATCAACAAATAATTGAATACTTCCAAATTCACGAGTTCCACATGGTCTCCTACCTTGTCTACCTAGTGGCCTTCCAAGGCAAATTCAGAGGGTTGAATACTGTGGGGTATCTAAATGTACAACACGTCTACAATTACTACCCTCAATTGGAGTTCATAGAGTCATCACACCATTACAAAAGGGTAAACGAGGCTTTCCTGATGCATACAGTGCAAGACCTGGATAATGAGTTGCACGTTCACATTTCATCAACTGCCAAAGCAGCAATGGCAGAGTGGGCAGATTGGTTTATTCAGTTTCCTACCTTCACCTACATCAGAGTCTACGGCTTCTCTAGTGCTCCACTTATGTTGCCGAGGTAACCATCAGATGAAGTTGTTTTCATGGAATTCCTAAGGCAAGCATATGATGTCCACATTGTTTTGCGGAATAGAAAAAAGTCCGCCTTCAATTTTCCATTTGGGTTGGGAATTTTCACATGTAGATCGGCAGCAGATGCCAAGTCCATGGGTGGTGAGTTGGCTAAACTTGGTCTCAAGCCATACAGTGAGAGACGATCATATGACCCTCACGGTGTCTTCGCATCCCGACTTGAGAAGAACTATGCTCATGTGCCCGCACTTGAAGATTTTTGGGTTAACTGCAAAGATGAGTTTGAGGTATGGAGTTGTAGTTACATCAGACTCATTCTCCATCAAATGAAAGATTGCTTGTCAGAGGATATTGAGGGACTTTTAGATGATGATGGAGATGTACTTCTCCCAATAGACATTCGAAAACAAATTGAGCAACAACCTCTTCCACAGGTCAACTGGGAAAAGAAAGAAAACATCTCGATGGAAGAAAGTACACGCTAAGTCATTTGAGTACAACAAGACTTTCTTGGTCCTCAAGAGGAAGAAATCCATTCCAGCAGTAGAGCCGCCAAGAATGCAGTCATCACTTCTCTCTTCTTCCAGAGCACAACCAAAGATGAAGGGTATAAGTCAGTCTCAAGAGGGTGTAAAGGGAAACAGATCAACAAAGAACGTAAGGAGAAGGTTGGACTTCTCAAACATAGTCATATAGGAGCAGCCAACAGTTGAAGTAGAAGCTCCTCCAGAAGAGTCCGTACCTCAAAAGGAAATAGAAGATGTGCCTTTAACACATGATTCTCCACCATTGCCAAGGTCTTCACCAATTCACATTGATCTAGAGAATGAAGAAGATGAAGGAGTTGCAACTGAACCTCCCAGGGAAGTTAGTAGAGATACCACATCTTGGCTTGAGAGATCCTTGGGAAGGAAGAGAAGGTCTTCGTATCAACTGAATTTTGATGATCTTGACAACGTTTATCAGGAGGCACCTAAAAAGAAAGCAAAGAAACAAGTTCACTTTGAGAGAAATCCTGATGGTGAGATGATCATGGAGACTGCTACATCTCCTGAAGATAGAAACAAAGATGAAGTGGATGTGGATGATTTCATAATGGTTAAGGCCAATCTTGGCAAGAGCACCAGGCATGTAGATGTTAGTTTGTTCAAAGTTGCATCTGAAACTCTTCAAGAAAGACTGCTTAACGATGGAAAAGATAAGGCAGCCCTCAAGGCTGAAATCTGACAACTCAGGCTATACATTTCTAATCTTGTTCATGGCACTTCACAGGCTACTCAGTTGCTGCCCCAGGTTCTAGAGACACCAGCTGATCATCAACAGTTGAGGCAGTTGGTAATATGTGGGAAGCAAACACAAGAATGGATTGAAGGATTCATTACCAGAGGAAAAAAAATCTTGGCACAAATGTTTCAACTAAGGAATAATGCACATGACTTACGCCAAGGGATTCAAGGATTTGAGCAATCAATGGCAGAAGTGAAACCTAGGCACAAAATCATCATTGCAGATTTGGATACAGCTTATGGCTCAATGGTTTCGAGAGAACACAAAAGACAAATCCTTACATGGAAAGAACGTCACATCTTCAAGGTGAGAACCTATGAGAGGATATCTGAGGAGTTTATTGCATACAGACAATGGGTGATTGAGGCTCTTCTGTTCATAAGTGATTTTGTTGCAGAGATCCCTTCTTGGTATAGTCATGATGATGGTTTCTATGTTGGACTTGACAAAGTGCAAGCCCAGTTCTAGAATGTTGTTCGTGGCAGTGATGGCAACAATTCGGTTGGTGGAAGGATGAGTCACATTTCCATGATGTCAGCAAGGTTCGAGAAAGCGGCCAACGAGGTCGAAGATTTTCTGAGATTGATTGCAGATGGCGAAGAAATCCTAGAAAAGCGAAACTTTGCTATAGATAGTATTGATGTACCTGACAAAGACAGTTACCAGCTTTTTGGCGGATGTAATCGAGATTTAAAGCAGCAATCATCTAAAAGCTTTCTTTCTGCTTTCTTTTTATTCTCATCTCAATTCTTATCTACTCTTTGAAGAAGAGAAAGAAAACGAAATGTAATAGTTGGCATTTCCTGTTTTTATGCTTTCTTAGGTGGTTAGATGTTTATCTTATTTAGTTTTAGAAATAAAGCGCTTGCATGTTGGCAAGCTGAGTTGTAAAAGCAAGGGGATTATAGGGTTCCCTACCTCCTGCTTGTCTATAAATAAGAGCGTTGTTCATTGTTTTCTTTAACCGTACTTGTGATAACAAATTGTTGAGCCTATTTTGCCTGCAAGTTGTCGTTGTTTAGTTGCTGTTCACTTTGTGTAAGAACAAATTTGCAAGTCTCTTTTAGCTGCAAGTTCTTGTTCAGTGCATTTATATTGTGTAATCTTTGTTCTTGAGATTTGAGAAATAAAGTCTTGTGCCTATTTTTCCCTAATATAACGTCTCAAATTTCCGTTTATTGTGTTATGCTTATATGATCTCCATTTCAGCTTGCATTGAAAGTAAGTAGATGTATGTTGGAAGAAGAGTTTATCTAAGTATTTTGTCAGAGAATCAAACTTTGTCCATTTCTAATTCTCTTGCTCTGTGTTTACTTGAGAAATTAGAAACGTCATTAGAGTAGGCTAGTCGTAGTTGAAATTCCAAAACAAAAAATCTCAGCTACGTCGCTTGAGTTTTATAACCTTGTGCTCTTAGCTGAACCAAAAAGATAGGAAAATTAGATTTAAATTAATTTTTTTGAACAACATCAGCAAAAAGGGAGCTTCCCCTCCTAATTCGAAGAGTAGTTTATCTGTGCATAGCTGTCCGTTTCTAATTCGTATTCCAAAGGTGCGAATTAAAACGCCAACATACAATCATATGAATGATATAGAAATGAGCTCAAATCAGCAGTATATCAGAAAATAGACAAGTTTGATTAGAAACAATAAATAGTTAAATACAGAAAATTAGACCAGCAAGATGAGAATTCACCATTATGCTCATATCTTTGCCAAATGGAGCCCGATTGACATGGAACTGAATGTAGATGAATCTTGGAAGCCAGGTGTCCAAAGTACAGTAGAAGGACACCTTTAAAATCTGCACTTGTCAGTGGCACGAACCCCACTGCAGCCAAGATGAATAGTACGGCCTCCAGGTGAGGTCAACTTCACCTTAAAAAGCAGAAACTGAATATGAAAATCTGATTTCTAGAGAATAGGGGTGCCTTCCACAGTTGCACAGTTGGCACCAATACCTAGAACCAAATAAAATATGCTGATGAAGCCACGAACAGAAATGTGCTTCAGCTAACACTTCTAGCAGTAATATAAATAGATTATAAATCAACAATTTGCTTATAATAATAAAAAATAACAGATTATACAATAGCAATCTGCTTTAGCAATCATGAATAAGCTCTATGTGCACTCTTGAGTGAAGCACGGTCTTCAGAATGCCATCTAGGAAGCTATTGTTTCAAGTCCGAAGAATGGCGAAGTAAAGGTGCTAGAAGGGATCTCCTCGAAGCGGCTTTGAATTCAATTCAACAGCATAACGTTATCATGTCCAAAAGATAAGAAACAATGAGCAAGGCATCATTAAATAAGCTTCAATGTGCAAATGAATCAACTTGTAACTTCCAAAAAGAAAACTCTTCAGCTTCCTCAAAGGGACGCCCATCTCCACAATGCAATTTTAAAATAGTAAAAATACTTTAATATCTCCCTCCTTGGCGTCCAACTTAAAGAGCATTTAAAAACATTAATAAAGATATTAATTTCTTTACTTGGACGTCCACATAAAGGCCCCATTTTTTAAAACAACTTAAAGTTGATCGCCTAGGCACTGGGGTCCAAAAAGCAATATTGGAAAAAAGACTAAGCTATTAAAACTTAGCTCCAAGAGGAATGAGAAAGCCAACGCCCCAAATTGAATTGCCTTATTGCCAAAAATGGAAAGATGAATTGGAGATGACTGAGCTATTGCTAGGATGACACTGCCATAAATAGAACTTACTAAAAATAGAAAACTGCTATAAATAGTAAGTGTTCCCAAACGCCTTTTGAGCACAAACCGAGCAGCTGTCTTGACTTACTATAAATAGTAAGTGCTTGGAAAGTTTGTCAGATGGAGATGCATGCTACATCATTCTGAAGCTGTTTGAAAACCTAGAAACTTTTCCTGCATGCAAAGTATTTGTTAGAAATGCATGTCATTTACATAACATGCATGTCACCACATCCTGAAGCTCTCCAAAAACCTAGAAAGCTCCTTGAAGCACACTTCCAAACTCCTGCATGCAAGCCTTCAAAAGCCCAACAAAAACCTCCTATAAAAGAGGAAACCCTAATTTTCTCAATTGATTAGCCTACAGGTTTCCGAAAATAGGCTAAATCCAACCGAAGAGCATAGGGCTAAATTGGGGACATTACAGTCCACCCTTCCGAAAATTGCTTGTCCTCAAGCAATGCCACCACACTCCAAGAAAATAGTTTGATCCATACTATGCCGAGTAGGATCCCAGGGTCCCAAATCCATCTCTGAAAAGACCCACCATGTTGATGCTGCACCACACTGATCACATAAACATAGCCAATATTCCAAAACTGCACTTTCGTCCTTTGTAACCCCCAAAGGTTACCAAACATGTGACTTAAACTGAAGGACCAGGAGGAACTGAAATCAAAACATTGCAGCATCACACACCCCAAAGTCTATGAGGAGTGAATATCATCAATGCCAAAGATTATCATCATCTTGGGCACAAGGAAGAATGATCTAAATAACTCAACAATATTCTCATTAACACAACTCCTCGAAGCATTGAACAAAGTCACAATTGTAAAAGTGACTCCAACAAGGCTATTTGCAAAGAAGGAAGCAACTCTTTGCATAAACATAACAACCTCGTTCTCAAAACTCTTCAAGGATGTACAATGCCTTCTCTGAAGAATACAAACATATTCAAGAAGACATTTGAAATCTTTTACAATTCTCTCTCCAAAAGTCTCAGAATGATGAACCAAATCAGTCCAAGGTTCGCTGCCCCAAACATAAGTACAAAAGAATGTGCACGGGCAACTACTGGAAAGAGCTCAAACTCTATCAAAAAACTGATTCTGATAATCCGAACCACCATTTTTCCCATTTGAAGCCAAAAATCATCTTTGGAAAGAGATTGTGAAGTGAAAATTTGAGTGTACCAGCTGCCCACCAAATCAAAAACAAATGATTCAACATCTGATTTAAGAGAAATCAACATGCTAGAAAATGAACAACAGCTGCAAAACTGAAAATCCTCATTCATTTTGACCAATCTAACCATATTCAGAGCTGGAAACACCCACACTAATAGCTCCATCACAACAAAGAACCATTCTTTGCTCCAATTTCTTCTTCGAACCACCAATTGATGATAAAAAATAATCATCAAATGGCTGATAAAGAAGATAGCTGCACCCATAGAACATAAATTTTGACACTTATCATTCCAACATACCTTCTTTTCACATATAGTGATCTCTATCAAAACAAGTTGAAAATCCCATGCCTGGATGATCAACCATAGGTGGTTACCAATACACCGGAGCAAATATTCTTCATGATCCCAAATGTTAGATAGAGCCAAGAACGCTCTCCGAAGACTGGTGTCCCCTTTAGTGAACCATTGAAGCCACACCATGAAGGCTTCAACAACAAGTGTACATGGAACACTCAATGTCCTCAAATCCCATCCCAAGAAGAGATTTAAATGAATCGAATTATCACTCAACTCGAAAGATGGATTGTTAGACATGTAAACTCCTTGTCCTTGTTCCTCTTTCTTCCATGCTTCTAGAATCAACGAATGCAAATTGATACCAGGATCCCAAATCAAGAGCCATAATGAACTTTCATGCAGACGGAGAACTACTCTGATTTGATTCCTCTGATCTATACGCTCTATCTGAATCATTACTTCCTGAAACTCGAAGAAGGATTCAACAAATCTGAATTCTCTGAAGATATTGAATCCAATACTAGGAGGCATGAATTCCTGAAAAAATTCAAAGAAATCATCTTTGAACTCTATGATATGTTCGGTCCTTCTCTCAAGAGGTCTTCTCGGAGATATGTTGCTAAACACTTTACTGTGCTTTGTGATTAGGGACTGAACATTTGGATGATAGTGTGTCTTGTCTTCCACAGGATTGAACGGTGAATTCAGACACTTTGCTGCCCATTAAACTTGATCAGGGCATATTAGCCTCTCCATTGTTTTGAAAGACACTATACGAGGGCCTCCATTAGACATCCCTCTTAACACTATCTTCTTCCCATTTGCTTGAAACTTCAACTCCATTGTTTGTAAATTCAAAGTGATCTCTCCAAGAGATCGCAGCCACTGAATTCCAAGCACTACATCATTATCTCCAATGCCAACAACATAAAAATCATCTTTGATGTCAAAATTGCATAGATAAATTGGAGATTTTACAATTGAAAGATATTGTGAAGCCATCAGCCACCATGACTTTGAATCCCTCAAACTTTTTTGTCTTGAGGCCTCTCCTTGCAACCAGTCCTTCATCAATGAAGTTATGTGTTGCTCCTGTATCAATTAGAGCAACAATTTTCTGCCCACCAAGCACACCATGAACCTTGAAGAATTCATTCTTTTGAAAACTGGATAATTGAGCAAATGTATCTCCACTTCCTTGCCCTCTTTCAGGTTCAACTGAAACTCTTTCATCATCACTATACTCATAATCACATCGCTGTTCTGAAAAATCAGATTCTGATTCGTAATCAGAATAGGCTCCCATGTGATGTGAAAGACCTTTACCATAGTATCTATGCCCTCTAGACCATGGTTCACGGCATGAGTAACAAACCCCCTCTTTTCTTAGCTTCTCACGCAACTCTTCATCCATCTTGGTGGGAAATTTCTTGGAAGGAAGAGGTAAAGGCTTCTTTTCTTCCTTATGTGCAAGGGGTTTTGATGGAAACTTAGGTCTTGGAGCAGCCAATTCCATGTTTCTAGCTTTCCTTATTGCTTCTTCAAGACTTGGTGGATCAAATGTTTTAACCCACCCTTTCAATGGCTCCATAAGACCTTCTAAAAACAACACAACAAGCCTTCTTTCGGTGATGTTGGGCACCATCACGGAAAGTCTCTGAAAATCTGCAATATAAGAATCCAGTGAACCATGCTGTTTCAACTATCTGCATTTCATATTAGTGGCTTTGGGAGTCTGTTTAGCATTGTTAGTTAAGTCTTTTCATGCATTGGGTCATCACACAAACCAATACAAAAGAAGACCTCAATCAGCAGTCAAAGAAGCTCGCAGCGAAAGTGTTTGGCGATATTCGTTGAAGTTTAAATCAGCAAAACAGGGTCAGGTTTATCAAGGGATACTGTAGGCTGAAATATATACAGCGAAAAAGGTCATCATGGCAAAATTGTTTAACAATAAATAGGCTTGGAAAGAAATTGAACAAACACAATACAAGGTCATACGTAATTTGCAGCATTTAGATGATTCACTTTCAAAGTTTGGACTTTCCAAAGGATCATCTTCACGTTCTTCTAGCAAAGGTCCAACACCACAAGACAAAGAAGTGGTGGTAATTAGCATGTTTGAGGAGTATAGCATTCTTCCTCAATATGTTACGAAGAATCTTCCTTTCAAGGACTACATAGATATACACCCGAAATTTTGCCACAAGACAGAGCATGCAAGGAAGGAATATCACACTATAGCTCATGAATTGTTCGTACATGGAATGGATAGAGTATCTTCACATATGGTTGATACAACTCTTCATGAGAAAAATTTGGTGTCTTCAAGTTCAGATGAGGTACGCAAAAATTTATATGATGAATTTGATAGACATGCTGATTTAACTCAGGGAGGCATTAGGACAGCCTTGGGAAATGATTTGTCAACATCATCCTTGCAAGAGGTTTCTCAAGAGGCTTCTACTTTAGAGGCTAGCATAGATCATATCAGTGATTTGGATAGCAGTGGTGTGGATTCTTTGGGTGATCATAAGGCAGATACTCAAGGTTTGAGTATTAATGATGCATTGTGTGAGGAGTTATGCCACCACGAGTCTGATTTTTCAAATCGGACCATAGAAAACCAATCAACAAATTTATTTAATGGCAATGAATCCTAGGATTGTGATTTGGATGGATATGCAGTTACTTGGGTAGCGAAAGTGTGTGAAGATATGGTTAAAACAACAACTTCTACCTTGCCAGTTGAGCCATCCTTTGAGGTACATGGTAGCAGTACCATTGATGATATTGTGAGTGAATCTGATAGCACTCATGATGCTGCTTATTGGATAGTGAGCAATGATGATTCAACCTCATATCATAGTGCAGACTCTAAATCAAAAAACTTGTACGGGGTTGATAAGTTCCAAGGTCCTCATCATTTGGTAGGGCAACTAAAGGCAAACGACAGTATGATTGCCACAGCCATAGAGAATTTTGATGTTGCTCATCAGATGTTGGCCCTTCATGGTTGTAGTACTCCTGTGACAGATGAGCACGGAGAGAGTGGTCTTTCCCTTAAAGAGTTTCATGCACTTCAAGAAGCAATTGGAATAATGAAGCAAAATTACCTACAACTACTTGCGGACAAAGATTATCTTCTCGAGTGGGATTGCATCTGTCATAAGGCATTGAAGGGAAAGGAAGAGGAGGTTGATGAGCTCACTCATGAGCTTGAGGTGACTATGGACTTGTTGAAGAGTGCCCAGTTGGCCCTTTAGGAGTCACAGTCAGGGATAGAGGAGCTTACCGTGGAATTGAGTTTGGCACAGTCTTCACCATCTTCAGATATAGTTCAGGTTTCCATGGCAGCAGTTGGTGTGGAGCAGGTATCCACGGATTTTGGTTGTGAGCAGGTTGAGGATGTGGTTACATTTATCATGGTTACAGGTGCAGTCAATACAGATGGGATGAGTGCATTGGTTGAGAGTTGGAGGGAACCACATGTTGCACTCGGTTCTCCTAAGGTTAGTCCCATTATAGGTGATGCAGGGTAGATTGTTGATAGTTCTTGTGACATCGTAGTCGATTCACCAAAGAGTTGTGTGACAACTCATGACACTACTCCATCTTCTTCACAGGAGATATGCAAAGTATCATCTAGTTGGGAGATTGATTCTTATGTTGATTTGTTTCCCTCGCCTGGAAGCAAATCAGTCATTTTATCCCATGCAGTTGATTATGATCGGCAGTTTGTTGAGCCAATTCAAGAGTACAATTCGAATTATTGTTCTAGGGATTCAAAGATGGATGATTCGGATCAACATGGAGTGATTGTGTAGTTTGTGAATAATCCATTATTTGAGTTTGATGGTGGATTGATCTATGATAATCTACTCTTCGAGTTGGAAGCCAATAACACTCCTGATACTAGTTCATGGTTGAGCGATAATTGCAGTGTTTGGGATCGTTCTAGTGCATCGAGATTCCAAATAGGGCTCACGGAGGAGTTTTACAGTGTGTACATGGTGAGGATTACTTACAGTTTTTCCTTTGATCCATCTATACATGATTTGTATTTGATGCAAAATTCTTGTATGCATGATGATTCTCTTTGCGCGGTCGAGGGAAGGCAGTCATTTTTGTGCTTAGAGTTACCATCTTTAGAAGATGAGACTAGAGGCTGCAAGTATTTGACTCAGTTATTTGCAGGGGATTACTTGCAGGATCAGAGTATGGACTACCATCATGTTGGTGAGTACCTGACAGAGTTTGCCACTTCTAGGTTTCAATGGGAGACAGGGCTTCTAGGAGGTTGTAGTGGCAGTGGGCATGATAGCTTGGTTAGTTAGCACATCCATGGGAGTTTAGCAGGAGTTGTAAAGAGATATTGTGTTACAGACGCTTTTAGATGTTCTTATCCCCGCATGACGAATGGATGTGAAGTTCGGTATTTTTGGGATCTAGGCGGCGACAGGTTTGGCATTGTGTATTGGACGGGTCCCATTGGGTTGCTTCACTATTTGCAGCATGGTGAAGTGGAGATTAGATTTGAGCAGTGGAAGTCTGGGGGTGTTTTTCATTGCAAACTTCTACTATTCTGGATTTGGGATCCAGGTATTTTATGTTGGACACTCTCCAGTATGTTGAGAGATCCTTTGTGTGCATTAGGGTTCCGGTTTGGGTTCACTGGGGAGTATTGCTGCATGTGCATGATGTTGCTTCACAGTTTTTGGTGTATGGTGTTTTATCAGGGTGGAGCAACGGGTTGGTTGATGTTTGCTTGAGGGCAAGCAATCTCGGGAAGGGAGGATTGTAATGTCCCCTTTTCTAGCTTGCATTGTATGATGTTGTCGTTAGCCTATTTCTCCTTGGTTCCGTAGGCTAACCAAGGCTTTTAAAGAATCTTGAGGATTTTTGGCCTAGGCAATTTTCGTTGCAGGTCAATTCGGGGTGTCTGGAGGCAGTTTTGGTATACTTACTATTTTTAGTTAGTCATTAATGCTATTAATAGTAATTCATCAGGTGGGCCGTGATCTCCAGTGACAATGCTTTTTCAATGGAAGATTGGTCATTATCGTTAGATTATTTCAGTTCCATTGGTTTAATTCGTCTCTGCATAATAAAGTTTAAATTATAAAGTTAAAGCCAATCATTTAACTTTATTAATGTGAGCCTAAAGTTAAGTGGGAAAATGAATAGTAAAAGGGCCCCCTTATTTTCAAATACATGAAACATCAAAAAGGCAAAAAAGGAAGTTTATGTTTTATCCCACATTGGTTAAAAGTGTGAATGAGCTATTATGAGAAGTTTATAAAAGGGTTGCAGGGGGCTCACTTTCAGCCATGCTTGATATATGCTTGGTTTATGATTTCTCTTGGAGAATTCTGGGAAGCTTTGGCTTTCAGAAGGTTTGAGGACGGAAACCCTTGAGCTTGGAGGCAGTGGACGGAAATCCATTGTCTGTTGGAGATATTATTCAGGTGTCTCGCTTTGTGCTTCAAATTCATATTTCCGCTGTTATTCTACTGAAGATTTGAAAGTATTATTCATGTGTAATTTCAGGTCTTTGTTCTAAAACTGTTATAATATGATTTACATTGAAATTTGCTTGCAAGTTATTGGATGAATAGAAATTAGTTCATGCAAACTGTTTGTTTAAATTTTCTGTGGTACATTTGGAAAAATTGGGGCAAATATCCATAGGGGATGTTTCACCAAAGGAACCTCCGGTGCCTGCCCTAATCAAGTTTGATCAGCAGTTTGAAAGCACAAAATAGGACATTTCACTGTTGAGCACATGTAAGCAGAAGAGAGAGAAATTTTTGAAGGTCAAAAAATTGACATGGACTTGCTGAGAGTGCACTACTCTGCAGGTTAAGAAAAATCTGAACAAAAAAAATTATGCGCCATAATGCGATTAGGGCAGAAATTTGATAAGACAAAAAACAGGACATCTTGATCTCAAATGCGTGCCATAAATCCTGCAGACCAGAATGGTAATGTGAAAATGCATTCATTTTGAGCCCAGGCATGTGCGATAATGCTAAGTGGACAAAAATAAATTTTCAAACACAAAAAGTAGCCAATAAAACCCTAAGCATGTGCCAGTGTGAAGGTGTGCTGGAGGTTTTGAAAGCAGGAAAAAGTGGCATACAAAACCCTAGTGCATGCCTAATAGAGATTGGCCATTTTTAAAGCAAATTTTTAAAATCAGAAAGTTGTCCAATTTACCCTGGGGTGTTTGCCATGATAGGATATGGGCAGAAAATTGAAAATTAGAAAAGTTTCCAAAACAGATTTGAGCACCTGCCTATGACTGTTCTGAGCAGATTCAAAGACAAAGAAAAAGGTGGTCAAAAGGGGTCCTGAAGCATGCCTAGCAGGGGTTTAGACAGAAATTTCAAAATCAAAATGTGGCCAAAAGGACCAGCTGCCTGTGCCATAATGGAAAGTGGCCAAAATTTAGAAAAACGAAAAGTGCTCACTATAGTTCCAAGTGCGCGCCTTTACTCTCCAATGGACAAAATTTGACTGACAGACTTTTGTGCAGGTTTTTAGCAACAGTTTGTCATTGGTTTCCTCTATTTCTCAGCGTCTTCATCAGTTGCAGGAGTAAAATGTTGATCTTCAGGCACCTTCAGAGTTTATTACAAGCTACTCATTGTTTGATTGTCATTGCAAAGGATAACAGCTGGGTCCTCAAGTGTTATTAGCAGTTTTCAGTCATCCTCACTTTCAGTTTCTGTTATTTTAGTTCGCAGGTTTTTGAAGATTGCATTTTTGCTGGCAATTTTCCAGTTATTCAAGCATAACCAACAACAGATTCTTGTTTGTCTTTCATTTGCAAGAGGACTTTCAGCAGTGGTTTTCCCAGCAGTTTTGTTGCAGGTATGTCAGCGGCTCTTAGTGCAGTCTCAGTCACCACAAGAAAAATATGAAAATTTGGAAGACACCGAGAGTTCTATTATTTCCTTCACTCTTCATCCAAGGTACTTCAAGATTGATGGTCTGGTTTTCATCAAAGGAGATCATGTGGAGGTAAATCATACCTTAGAATTCACACACTACAAAGTTGCAGGTTGGTCTCAAAGGGGTTTGAAGTCACTTCTACAAAGTGCGGAAGGTTTTTGCAAGCAACGTTATGTCAAGCAGCTGTGCCAAAGATGGATTTCTAGGGGTCATCGTTGAAGAGGTCTAGGGTTTTAAAAACACTATGTTTTTGTAAATTTTCAGAGATAACAATGGTTTATGAGTGCATTCTCAATTAATTATCAGATTCAAGTCACCAAAATTGTTTGGTGATTTGCCAATGATCGTTAGAGTTTCAAGTTTTTTTTAGGATCTGTCATGGTTAGAATTGAGGGAGCTGCTTCAGAGTCACTGAAAGGGGCCGTTCATCACCAGCAAGGTTATTTTTAGCTATTGTCATTATTAAAGGATCACTTTTCTTAACTTTCTAGAAGTTATCTTAGGACATGATATCTTTAGTAAAGGTTTATTTGAGGTTTTCCTATTTCAGACAATTTTGTATTTAAGGCCTGCTTTGTTTGCTAGCAACCTATTTTTAGCATAGGAACTTAATTGTGCTTTTTAATTATTTATTGCATGCAAAATATTGTCAATAATTATAAATAAGTGCTTTATCCACTTAGAAAAACCAGTAGTAATTTTATGCCTACTTGCCGCTAAAGCTAGTGTTCAAGCTGTTTTCTGATATCTTGTGTTTGTTGATTTAGAAAATTAAACAAGTTTTATTGAATATTGCAAAATTTGTATTGCAAATTTAATTGAAGTGGTTATTGTAGCTTTGGATACAATTTCCTTTATTCAGTATGCTGAATCATGTGTTAAATTCAATTTGTGCTTTTAAGTCTCTGCAATTAGCTTTAAATGTGAGCATTTGTTAACTGTTTTAAGTTGGTTGCTTTTAGGATAAAAGACATTAAAATTGATTGTCTTGTGTAGAAGAGCTCATAAGCCTTGCGCCCTTTGTGAGAAAAAAAAGAAGGTTTTTTACATTGCTTAGAGTTCTAGGGTTTTTAGTTTTCATTTATAAAGGAGCTTCCCCATCTAATTTGGAGAAAGCTATAACATTTTGTGTTGTCTTGAATGAGACAAACTAAAAAGCTAACAAGTAGCACTAATCGGGACCAGGTTTGTCTTGGCAAACCAAAAGTATAATTGTAATTCAACTACTTAGGATTTAATCTTGAAGACCTGGGAAATAAAAAATGTTGAAAAATTCATAAAAATAAGGAAAAAATCTTGCTTTTCCATTTGGCACAGTCCATATTTTTCCCCCCTTTTTAAAACTAGAGTGGGGTTCTAGGAATGGCAGCCCCCAGCTGGGTCTAGGGGCAGCATCCCTTGTGGGTTTGGGGGCAATGCCCTAGGCTTGTTCGTTGTCACGATATAGGGTGGGGTTGAGGGACAGAGGCTTTGCCATCAAATCCAAATTAAGATCTTTGAGGCCACATGGACCTTCATGGCACATTCCATATCTCATAATCTTAGTGCATTTAATCAATCTCCAAACCTTTCAAAAACTTTGGATGTCGAGGTCATAAAGAGATAATCTAAATCTACCTTAAAATTTATGCCATCAGTTTGGGAAAAAATCAGCAATCCGATGTGAATCAGTTTGCCAACAGTGGTGAGTGGCAATCAATTGGTGCAATTTTTGCAGATTATTGCTGCACAGCTTTCTCTGCATCTGCAGTATCACGGAGATAAACAACATGTTTGATGCTTCCCTTGAAGCTCACAATGAATAAGTCCAATCAGTGAGCCTCCTTGATGTCATAGACCTGAAACTAAGCCTTTTAAACTCAATTTATTCAGCTACTGACCCTGTTTTCTTGAGATGTGCCAGTTTACTTTACAATGATATATCATTCTTTTTTCTTAATGCATGGTTAGCTCTTCAATGAAAATAGTCCAATTAAGAAATTTGTTTTCCTTATGATTGAGTGTACTAACCATTTGTATTGAGAATTTTCCATGTGCATGGAAACTAGTTGTGCCCTTTGGGGATGACACAGTCTGGTGAAATTCAAAGCATAGAAAAACCCAATATAGAGGACCTATGCCATTTAATTTATGAATATCCATGGTTTGAAGAAAATGAGGTTTCAATCTTATATAAAATTTGTCCTCTGAACATCATCTGGGAAAGGGGAAATGTTTTTGTTCTTTGAGATTCATTGTGAGAAGAGAAAATGGGTGTTTGTCTCCCTGTTATCATTTGGAAAAGATGAAGTTGTTCATTGAATGGAAAGAGATTTGGTCAGTTCTTTTTTTGAAGAAATGCATCTTATATTAATTCAAAGAACAATTGATTGCATTAGCTAAGCATTGAGATTACCAGAAAATTCCTTCCCTGTAAAGGCAAGCAAAGAATTTTTCATCCTTCAAAGAAACACTCAAGCTTAGCTTGCATAATCAAAGCTAAATCTTCCATTAAAAGTCACATAGTTTTGAATCTTGTCCTCTAAAGGAAATTGATTGTTGCCAACAAAATTCTAAGTTATAGATTCTTGCAGCTGTTTCTGACCATCCATTGAATTCCTTAGAAAAGATTTTGGCAAGAGAGGGGCAGTAAAAAGGAAATTGAATCTTCAACTGTGTGGAGTGTTATCTCCTTGGATTATAGCTTTGAATCTTGTCCTCCAAAGGAAATTGATTGTTGCCAACAAAATTCTAAGTTATAGACTCTTGCAGCTGTTTCTGACCATCCATTGAATCCCTTAGAAAAGATTTTGCCAAGAGAGGGGCAGTAAAAAGGAAATTGAATCCAGCTTGTAACAAACTCCAAAATCCTTTGGTTGTTGAACACCTCTATAAGATGTGAATTGTTTTTTTTGCTCACACACAATGCAAAAATCATCTATAATACCCGCCATACTTTACTGGGCTTTGACAGCTAAACCTTGATGCATTACTTGCCATGCCTTACCTTTTGTTTGAAGAAAGTTTATGCTTTCCAAATAGCTTGACAACATTGTAGCCATCTCACCTCAGGGCCAATTTTGAAGTGATGTTGCTATGGTTTGGAGCACAATTTGGAGATTTTTGGCATTTGCTTTATTTGCCATGATATCCTTGTGTGCTGTTAGGTCTCATTTACTTGCCATAGTGTTTTCCAATCCCAAAATTCTTTGAGTCCACCACTCTCTCATGAACCATAGTGGAGTTTACTCTATCATGGATGAATAATTCTTGTTCCTCATGATTATTCCAGCTTTCTTGCACTTGTTCCACCTCCTTGCCTTTATTGTCCAAACTTGCTTGATGGTTGATGCTGCCTGCATCCATTTTTGGAAGCAGAGTGGTTTGTCTTTTGTGTAGAGTTTCTAGGATTGGATTTGATGTAATATGGATATGAGATGGATTATCTTTAGTTTGGACAAGGGTTTTTGTTGTTTTTTTGGAGGTTTCCTTGGAGACATACCAGGTATGAATCTAAAAAGTACGTATGAGTAATTAATGCATAAGAAACCGGGCTGCAAAGTATGGTGTAAAAATTTAAGCACAACAATATGTGGTGCAAAATATAATGCATGAAAATATATGTTCAATAGGGTAGGGTGCAGATTTGTACGATATTTAATGTTAAAGCTTTGGACTCACTAAAAATAAGGCTGGTATTAGGAGTGGACAAGAAAAGCCAAGCTATGCTAGAGAAATCCCACTCAAATTTAACCCCAAATTCACTCTCATTGTTGTGACGGATGTAAAAATAAACAATGCTAGGAAAAATGGCAGGGCACAAACATTGAAACATAACTTTTCTAACAAAGAATTTCAGGGAGTTATCCTATTTGAATCATCACATTCTTTCCATCACTAATAGGTGGCTGAAATATTTAAAAAAATGAGGTTTTAATAGAACGCTGAAGTTCCTAGGTTGTGTGTAGGAGAGCTGCAAAAATATGTTGTGAGGTGTGATAAGACAATCTGATTATATATAAATTTTGTCTTCACCCACTATTATCAACAGTGTCATTTATATTTTGCATATATTAACAAGTTTCTAGTTCCAAATGTGAATGTTTTACTATTTATGAAGCATTAGCCTAAGTGCATAATTGGATTTTCTTAAGCATGGGATACTTCCAATGCCATCCCAAAGATTGAATGGTCAAGGTTCTTCAGGTAATCTAGAAACTTCTACCCTTTCTTCCCCATATCCAGTATTAGGAACTTGAAGTGTTTCTCGAGATTTCAATGGGTATTCCACATACTGAAGAAGTGGGCATGCTCTGCAAATATCAGTTTTTGACTTAAAGGCTTCAAGATATCATCCAAAAAACATCTCAGGTCATCCAAATGGCTGTTTTGGGTAGATTTATGAAGATTTCTGAAAATCTGTTTTTTCAGTAATTCTTCTATGTTTTTGTATTTTGCATTTTTTAGGCCCTTCAGAGCATAATTTGGTTACATGACAATTGGAACTTGTCTATGCTATGGACCAACTTGGAATGATTAGTTCATGAACTAAGCTTTCCAATGTGCATGCAAACTTTAATTTTTGAGCAATGGGCTAGGAGTTATGACCTCAACAAGTAGGTGTACCAAAATTAAATAACTCCAGCAAAAATTTTCAGTTTTCTAATAAGTTTATTCTTATATGGCTGTTCATTTCAACTTCTAAGGAGTAAATGTGTCACTACTAATTGTGGCGACTCTTGGGTTCTCACTAAGAACTCTAATTTATTATTTTTTATAAATTTTTCAATTTCTTGTGTGGAAATGCTATAAATGGCTGGATCTGAAGCACATGATGAGACTATAAGGCATATTCCTCTCCAAGAAAGTTTGCTCATTTTATATAAGCTCTCATTTGAAACAAAAATCTACTTTGTTAAGCAATTTTGTAATTTTCAATCTTGTTTTGTTCAATTACTGTTTGTAATACATTAAGTTCCTCAACTAGTGTATTGTCCCTTGAATTACCAGCTTAATTTAGATCAAGATAATTACTTAATTTTGAGTGTCTTGGTTAAAGCTAGACAATTGCATTTTTTCTAGAATTTTCCTACATTTTACTGTTATCCATATTTGTTTTTGGTATCCTTTTCTTAAGTTCTCCTCCTTTTAATTGATGAATAGTTGACCCCTTGACTGGCATAATGAGTTCTTCTCCATGTTTTTGTCTTATATATGGTTTTTCTTCTTGTTATTCGTTTTTGAATTGAAAGTAAACTTAAAATAATAACATGTTTGCCATAGTCAGAGTTTGAATACTGTCCTTCACATATCAATGCATTGTCCGATTTGAAGAGAAAAAAAGATTGAATGCATAAAGTATAGTATGACATCCTTAAAAACAATAAACTAAGAATGGAAGAATCCTGATTTTTTAACTATTCCTGTAGCATTAGTTAGTTTGATTAAAAGAACCAATATTCTTCTTTTCTCTATGTTTAATTAATATATGCTTCTCAATTTTAATGTATCATGCGCATTTTAATTTAACATGCATACAGCATTTTTCATTTAAGTGTTGCAATTTCTCTGTTTTCAGAAAGATTACTCCTTGCTGTGGAGAACATTTTTTTTTCTTTTGGTTTTCTTACAATTATTGGTTAGAAGATCTTGCTTTTCATATTTCAAAATTTTTCTTTCCCAAATTTTTTACTTATTTTTATGGTTGGCTTGTCAGGAAGGATTTGCATTTGCTCACTGTACGACTTGCAAGGCCCCTTATCATCTAAGAGTGCATGTTGCAGCGGACAGGAAGTGGAGAACATTGAAGTTTCGGTTCTTCGTAACCAGGGATGTCCTCTTCATCTTTGCAGCTGTCCAGCTTGTGCGGTTCCTGTCTTTATAACTTCCTAGATATAAATATTATTATAAGATGAGTAGCTACCTTTAGGTTGTACATCTATAATGATAAGTATGATGTAGACATTGATCGTACAGGAAAACATAAGACTTGAACAGATATCAAGAGGTGAAAGTTGATTAAAATCAATCTATTTATTTAATCAAACTAGTATAACATTTCTTTCCTTGTAATTCCAATTCCTTTAACTTGCCTAAAATAATACATGAGATTTTGAATTCATCTATATGCATATTCTTAATTTCTTAACCCAAGTTGGCCTTGAGCCATTTAACTCTGAACTCGTTTTTCTAAACTAGTTTTGTTTATTGGGGGAATGATCTTTTTCAATCATTTCTTGCCTTGTAATTCCAATTCCTTTAACTTGCCTAAAATAATACATGAGATTTGAATTCATCTATATGCATACCCTTAACCCAAGTTGGGCCTTTAGCCAATTTAACTCTGAACTTGTTTTTCTAAACTAGTTTTGTTTATAGGGGGAATGATCTTTTTCACTGTGACCATAGAGCTTGGCTTCAAGGTCGCACAGTGAATGTGTTTGTTTGAGCTTCCACATTAATGAAGTAAATGAATCAGTGATCTTTATTGCAATAACCCATTCTAGTGTTTTTGCCCATGTTGTGGTATGTTTCTTCAAGCAGAGAAAGATAAGTAATTAACACTGTTGGAGTTGAATATCCTATATGCTTGTATCTTTGTTTATTTAATCATGAATGATGTTTATATTCTAGTGTTTTTCCCATGTTGTGGTATGTTTCTTCAAGCAGAGAAAGATAAGTAATTAACACTGTTGGAGTCGAATATCCTATATGCTTGTATCTTTGTTTCTTTAATCATGAATGATGTTTATATTCTACATGTCTTGATTAATCTTGTGAATCTAAGAGCTAGAGGAGTTCCAATAAAAAATCTTAATAAGGGAGTCATAATTTGATTTTTTTTATGTGGATCAGATCAGTGCATCTTTTAGAATATTGTGCCAGTG
This sequence comes from Sequoia sempervirens, assembly GCA_007258455.2. NCBI lineage: Eukaryota > Viridiplantae > Streptophyta > Pinopsida > Cupressales > Cupressaceae > Sequoia > Sequoia sempervirens. The sequence continues at coordinate 45,477 of VDFB02359326.1, forward strand.
AATGTGTTCCAATCTGTTTTTTTGGCAAAATTGTAAATAATATATTGTTCAAGAAAAACAGATTGAGGAGGAGGTAGTACTATCCAAGCCAGGGGAGCAATCATGACTTACTGTTTCCAAGTTATATACTTTCTAAAACGATTTAATTCAGCATAAATTTGCATTCCTTTGTTAAATTGTCTCTTACAAAGTTCTGTTTTAGTGACTGCATAAAACCATTGCAACCTATGTGAGAGATTGTGTTCAATTGGATGATTGTCATACTTTCCAAGTTTATAGTCTTTATGATCCCTTTGGAAGTTTGTGTGTAGAATCAGAACAACAGTGGGCTTTCCTTTAGGTGCCATTCTTGACATGAACCTGGCCACTTGGAGAGGGTTTATCACAAGGAACCTAAGTTATCGGTTCAGGTTCAGGTTCGACGGTTTGGTTCGCAGGTTCGGGCAAAAAAAAATTTGGGGTTGGGTTCATTAATACAAAAACATATAAAATCAGAAATATATACATATTTACAACTGTTTTTAGGTTCAAAATACTACACATAGCATCATATATTGTATAATAAACAAAACCACCATAAAATTAAAAAATATTAGAATGTCAATTAGTCAAACTCGAATGCCATGATATATATTATATATTAAAATTAACTACATTGTTGCATTTCTCCTTGAAGATAAGCATCAAGTAACATCAGGGAAGATAGTCCAATTGGATGACGATATTATAGATGAAGACTTGTAGGCAAACTTGGAAACTTGGGCTTGGAGAGTACCTAGAAAATCAAATGAATTCAATGGGAGTTTGAGGGAAATCCCCCATCGGGGTCCGGGGGCAACACCCCTCGTGGGGATTTGGGGGCAGTGCCCCCAGTGAGGTCGAGGGGTAGTGCCCCTCATGGGGGTTTGGGGGCAATGCCCCTAGTGGGGTTGAGGGGCAACAACCCTTGTGGGGATCTGGGGGCAACGCCCCCTGTGGGAGTTTGGGGGCAACGCCCCCAATGGGGTCTAGGGGCGATGCCCCTCACGGGGTCTAGGGGCAGCACCCTTGGCGCGCTCCCTGTCGTGATACAGGGCGGGGTCGGGGTGGAGCCCCTACCACCAAGCCCAAATTAAGACCTCCAAGACCACACAAACCTTCATGGCGTACATCATTTTGCATTCATAATAAGACCCAAATTAAGACCATCAAAGCCACACAAACCTTCATGGCACAAATCATTTTGGGTTTAGGGGGCAAATGAGACTTTTTAGAGTTTAGAAAAAGTAAAAAATTAAAAAGAAAAAAAAGAATCTGCAAAATCCACCCAAATTTTGCTTGGGTTCGGTTTGGGTTTGTCAGGGACGAACCCACAGGCTTTGGGCCGGACCTCGTTCGGACCCATAGTCCGTGGGCCGGACCTGGACCACAAACTGGAGCCAGACTGGACTAGGATTGGGGGGTTTCAGGGGAAGGACCGGTATCTTAGGAAGGAACCATAATTGAACCATAAACTTTAGAAGAAAAGCCTTGATGGGGATGGCTTTCAAAAGCTTGAAAAGAATATGAATCAGGTTTGGAGATCCAATCAGGTGATCACCAATGATTTTCAAGGAATGGCGGGCAATGAAAAAAGGAGGTTTCAGATCCTAGAGGAAGGGATGATGAGGAATCCTTCATTCTTTAGGCTGAGTGACATATCTTGACAAAGAATGACTTATTAACCATTTGCTACTTATCAAAGAATGACTTGATTCGTCATATATATATATAACCATTTGCTCCTAGTAATGACTACAAGGTTATAACTGAGGTGGCAGCCGAGTGTCTCTTGGTGATACAATCTCCTTGCCTTTAGTAAACTTTCTCATCAAGTTGAGGACCCACGTATGGCATTAGATGCATTTGCAAATGGTTCTAACTCTCACCACAACATATTTAAGCCAATCCATTTTTCCAAGATCCTCAGTATGAGTAAGGTAATAGACTGCATGAGGAGCTCTGGAATTTTTTCTGTGCCTCTCAATCAGAATTGTTTAGCGAAGCTACATGGTTGGAGGCATCATTGGTAACTACGTGGAAAACATTTTTTCAATGCTTAGCTTCATTGCAACTTCATAAACATTCAATAATCCACACTTTTCATTTTCTCTGAAGCAAAAATTTTGTTGAGGAAAATAGTACCCTCCATAGAAAAATTGAGGATATTAGGATGTATCCAATTTATTCCATCTGTCTGAATATTGGGCATTATGGTGCAGCCTGGCCTTCTCCATATAGCCCATTGTTGATTGATCAATATGCCTATATCTGCTACCTTCTCTTGCAACATCAGGTATCGAATATTGTGATGAGTTTGGAGCTTTCAATGCTAGACCAGCCCAAGAAGGAATCAACCTTTCCTGGGCAAGAAAGGACCATAGAAAATTAAATAAAACCTCCATCAATGAATATCAAGTAGCACTAGCACAGCTCTCCACATTGAATAGTATATTAGAAAATTATAAAAAATTATCAACTCCACTTCTTGCTTCAATCAGCACTCTCAAGGAAGGATTGAGAACCGAGGGTAGATCATGACACAATATATAATCCTAAACAGACTGAACTCTTGCCATGACTCTTAGATCCACTGGTAGAAGTCAGAAGACAAAGTTGTACAAGGTTATGCAGTGACAGGGGAGAATAATGATCCCTTCTCTTTTTTCTGCCTCTTAGTATGCTCCTTACCCTCAAAGATTCTAGCAAAACTATCATCTCCATCTGAATGTTGAGATTTGATAGCTTTGCATAGGCAATGCCACATACAGGTATTCTTGAATTTTCAGACCATGGTAAGCAAATTCTACACTCAGAAAATTAACCATAACTTTAAGCATAAAAACTTCAATCAAATTGCTAATTCTGAATACAAGAATCTACAAACACATACTGCTGAAGATGTGAATAGTGAATACGGAGTATTCAACTCTCAAACCTGCAACTGTCTTCTTATTAAATCTGAAAAGAATACATTGCATTAGCTGAAAAATTGGAATGAATAAAATCATAATACATCCCTGACTTTCTTTTATAGACGAAGAAGGTTAGGAAATGGAAGTGCGCCCTACCTTGCATGAGTCAAACTGCCTAAAAACCCAAAGTTTCCTAACTTATGCACTTTATCTGAAAATATAACTATAGCTAAAGATGGCACCTAGCTAAATCTGAAAAGCAAACTACTACATACTAAATAGCAAAAAGCAAAGTCTAAACTTGTACTTTAAAATCTGAAACAGCATGCATGCAAACTTATTCTTATAGATCTAGAACAGCATGTATGCTGGAGGCATGCATGCAAACTTATACTTATAAATCCAGAACAGTGTGTGTGCTGGAGGCATGCATGCAAACTTAGACTTCTAAATCTGAAAAACATTCTAATTCTGGAAGAGGACAAGGCTAGCGCATGGATGCTGGAGGCATGCACTACATAACTAGGAATTATTCTTTGCATACATGCATCCTTTCCTACATGACTGGGTGTTATTCTCTGCCTGCATTTGCCCTTTCCTTGCTGATCTCTTTCCCGTGCACAGGTCCGGATCTGCTGCTGTCATTGCTGCCGAAGTGTGCATCCTATGAGAAAAATGGAGTGCGCAACTAGGTAAAAACTCTAATAGGTATGTATTCAAGATTGTAATTGAGGCGGTTAATGACTCCATTAATCACCATTGCACAGTACAACATTTAAAGGTAACAGGTAAAGGTAGTTTTTTAAGTCACCACCAAATGAGACACCAATTCAGTGTATGATACCTCTCTTATAGAAGCCAGCAACAGTGTTGTTTTTCCCTTTAACCTTATATGTTGTTCAAATGTGTATCTTTTTTAATTTCTTGTTTGACCAAATTTGTGACAAATCAAGCCATGCCAATCCATCTAAGGTCTGAAGTACAATTTTTTTTTTAAGTTTTTGAAAGAGTTTGAGCATTCTCCAAGCAATTATGGAGCTGTCAATCTGTCCTCTCTTTTGTCCTTATTGCATTGTTTCCATAGGGAATCTCGTCTTTGCAGCTGTGCCATTCTAAGGAATGGAAACAACTAGTTTAGGATAGAGAATAAATATGTAATGTCCCCATTTTTAGCACTACACTTTCTAGTGATTGTTAGCCTATTCCCTGATGCTCGTAGGCTAGTTAGAGGCATAATTAGGGTTTCCAACTGCTTGGAAGTTTCTTTTCAGGATTCAGGGGTTTGCATGCTGGAGTTTTGCAGATTGGTTGCTGGTTTCTTTATGGGTTTTCAGAAAGCTTCAGAGAGATGTGACATGAATTTAATGAAAGTGACATGCATTTCAATCAGGGGTTTGACTTTGCATGCAGGATTGGTTTTTGGATTCTTTCTGGGTTTTCAGAGAGCTTCGCTGTGGTATGACATGCATCTGCATCTGACAAACTTTTCCGGACTTACTATTTTTAGTAAGTTGTGACGGCTGCTCGGAATATGGTCAAAATGCATTTGGACACACTATTTTTAGCAGTATGCTATTTATAGTAAGTGCTATTTTTAGTAGTGCTATTTTTGGCAATGTTTCAATAGCTTGGTATTATGGCTATGTCTGGCAAGGCGGTTTATTCAGTTTGGTCTCCAGCATTTGTGATGCTTATTTTGGCAAGTTTAATATTTGGTGGGATATTATTTTAAGTGAAATTTTTGGCTAAGGCATGGTGGACGACTTTTAGAGAAATATTTAAGATAAATTATAATGTATTTCACCTATCTACTTGGATGCCTAGCTTGGAGAAAATATTTAAGTGATTATAAGGTATATTTTACTTAATCACCTTGGACGCCTATGTTATGAAATATTTGCATTTTGATAAAGTATTATTCCTCATATGTTTTGGACGCCTAAAGTCAAGGAGTCAAAGGTTGGAATTCAAATGCAAATTGAAGTGAAATGGGAATCTCATTTGGGCGTCCCTTTTGGAGGGAAAAGGGAGTTTGAATTTCTGGGTTGGAGAAGTTCTAAATACAAGGCCTTGCCTCTTCATTTTATCATCCATGAAAAAATATAACGAATTGTTGCCGAATTGGTTACTCACTCGCTTCGAGGAATGCATACCTCCTAGCAGACTTAGTTTCTTGCTTGAGAGATAGCAACTAGCTAAGATAATGATTGTGCTTTACTCTAAAGAGCAGATGGAGCTTATTGAGATGAAGATGTTTGAGGTTTTCTGAGGTTTTGGAGTGTTTTTTCTCAGTTTTCAGTTTGCTGGTTTAGTGTTAGCTGTAGCTTGTTTTTGCTCATTACTCATTAGGTGAATTTTTGCTGGTTATGGGCATTGTTCCTATGCATTTTTCTACCTTGGGCGCCTCCTTGTGCTTAGTTGCAGATTTTTTGGTTGAGTCCTTGATTTTATCTTGAGGGTCGCCCTTCTTTGTAGGTTGTACCATGCCTGGCATCACCTTGGAATGTGTGCAATAAATATTAGATGGTGTTTGCAGCTGTTTCTTTGTCTAGACTTGGGCACCTTCTTCCTTGGCTTCATTGGCAACTTGTTTCATGTCAATCAGAGGAGTATTGGAGGTGTCGTGAGCATTCGGTGTGTTCTAGGCTTGCTGGTTTGAGTTTTCTGTGTGCTGGTTTTTCATATCAGATTGTTAGAAGTTCTGTTTTTTGGCTTGTTTCCATAGTTGAGAGTTTGAGAAGTTTGGAGAATCATATAATTACATTTTGCAGTGATTGGGCAGCTATATCTCATTGTAATTTGCAGATTATATCATATTGTAAGATTGTTATCAGTAGTACTGATTCAGTCATCTTATTTCTGCAACTATACTTTTGTAATTCCCATGATTGTGGAAGAGACAGGCCTCGCCGTCTTTACTTTCAGCATTTCTTTTTTGTACTGCCCGCTGAACAAGCAGAAGGGGTCGGCAAGCCGCCCATTACTTTCAATAGTTTGTAATCATTCATCATGCTGATTGGATGAGCCGTCAAACTACTCCCGCTAAATAAGTGGTCGAGTTGCATATGCATTGTACTTTCTAGCAATTTCAGTTTATGAGCTAACGATTCCTGGCACCATATGCTATCACCTCACCCACATTGGGATCTTGGTTAACATTCTTGGTGAAGGGTTACTTTCCAGCTGGTTATTTGGTTTTGCTAACGCTAATGGGTGAAGTGTTGTGGCTAAAATTTGAAAATATTTTTGGGGGAAATTTAAAAATAACTGATCTAACCTACTAGAAAATAGAAAAGTTAAAAAATCTCAATCAGTGACATTAACTGCTGTTTATTTTTGAAGAAAATACAACAATCTGGGTTAAAGGATAATGTAAAAGAATAGTAGAGAAGAATAAAGGAGTCGAAAGGAAAAATAAATGAAGGGTAAAGCATAAAATGAAAAGAAGTAGATGAAAGAAGGTTTATGCACCAGAATGACACCAAACGTAATGAAGAGGGACCAATTGAAGATGCAATAATCTATCCTTTGAATAAAACAATGTCAATGTGTTGGCGTTTAAATTAGCACCTCTGGAGTACTGATTGTAAATGTTCAGCTATTACAAATGTTTTGCAACACTTCTTCGTTATTTAAAGAGGAGAAGTTCCTCTTTGCTGATGTAATGCGTAAGAGAGGGTAGAGTAGACTAAGGTTCCTATCTTTTTGTACTCAACGGTAGGACACAAGGGAGCACAAACACAATGCGCCGTAGCTAAGCTTTTTCTCTAGTTTCGACAGATCTTAACTACGACTATTCTAGATTTTAATCTATCCTATCTCCTCAAGGTAAACAGAGCATGAGGGCATAGGAGCGGGAATGGACTGGTTGGATCACTTGAATCTGCCGTCTCCTTAGAATATGGTCAAGGCTTTGAACTCTCGGATATATGCTGGGATAAGGTTTTATACAAGCAAATGCTCTTCACGGTAAGTTGGATTCGAGACCTGCTAAGGAGGAGGAACCCCTATCCGAGGTATGGGCTAGGAAACAACTTACAAGAAACAACAAATTACGATGTCTTGGCCGACAAACTTGCTAAGGAGGAGGAACCCCTATCCGAAGTATAGGTTTAAAGACAATCCATTAGACAACAACAAACGATAACCGTTAATAACAGATATCCAAGGAGGAGGAACCCCTATCTGAGGAGGGAAATGAAACAAGAAGCTATTTAAACACAAAGACGTTATGGAAGAACTCAAATCCTTAGATCAAATTGCATGTGCCTTTTGATTTCTTTCTTCAAGCTTTCTGAACGAATTACAAAGATTGGGACAACAAGGCACAAAATCATGCACAATTACGATCAACTAATGAACTCTCATCCAAGAGTGAACAAATATTCGCTTTCAAAGCTGTTGGCAACAATGGCGCAACAATTTTGCATAGCAAGTCAAGGTTAAACAAATAATGAGCCCAAGGCTCTTATTTATAGAACTCAAAGAAGTGGGTAACCCCAAAATCTCTTTGAGTTAACAATGAGTTCTTGCCAATCAATTAGCAAGATTTATTCCTAAAAAGGGGGAACAAACAGTTAACTGGAAATCTACTTTAGTTAACTGAAACTAAACAAAGAGCCAACTGGAAACTACTTTAGTTGACTAAAACTAAACTAAAGGTGAATTTTAATACAAAGTATGCCTCCAAAATAGACATCCACATTTAGTTGAGATTTGAGATCCACAAATTATGGAAGCCAATTAGACATCCTTAATTAGTGGGATCTGACAATGCATGATTTGTGGGATGTGGAGTTAACTTGGAAAGTGGCATCAAGTTAACTCCAATTACATTTAATGTCTTCTTGAGTTGACTTGGAAAGAAGCATCAAGTGAACTTCAAGTATCATAAATGCCATTTGGAGGGTAGGATGTCCTCCTTGGTGCCTTTACAACTCACCATTAGTCAACAGTGTTTCTATCCATTCGTTGACTCCTTCAGTCTCGGGGGAGTTAATGCTCTTCAAAATGATGACGTGGTGCTTGAGCATTACTTCGCTTGTCGTGAGCTAATGTTGGAATTCTATACACTAGGCAGCTGCCTCATCGAACTTGGTTGACAATGTTGCCACCTTGGCTAACTTGCAACTGTCTAAATCATCAAGGAAGGTGTTGCGGATGACATCTCTGAATTGATTTTGTACAGTAACCATCTCGATGTATTCTCCTCCCTCACGCTGATATTCTATGTGAGGAAAGGATATTACCAACGTTCTTGCGAAGTTGATAATATTGGCGACCACCCGTCGATAGTCAATCAATTCTATTGAATGGGCGTCATAGGCTTTCACCTTGTACACCAGCTGTTCTTTCCAAGCAAAGAGATGTTGCTTGTTTTCCTCTGAGTAGACTGATTGATATGCCAATTGCAAGTCTGCAATTGTGGTCTCGTCTTCTGGCCTCTTCTCTGCATGAAGTCCATGTGCTCTATCCCGTAACTAGTATAGATTTTCCAGTATACATCGCCCTCTAAGAACAAACTCCTCTACTTGATCTCTCAAGTGTTTTTCGTATGTTATCAGCTGTCAATGATTCTGCTCTGTGGGAAGATCCAACAATTCTGGAGGTAAGGCCGAGATGTTTGGGGTGCCATGCATCAAGCTGGAAATGTACGACCTCAATTGCTGGTTGTCAACCTTCAAGGCTGCTTTGTCTTTTCCATCCTTGGCCATCCTTTCTTGTGCATTCATCGAGGCGATTCCGAGAAGGTCTGCCTCCACCTGTCGTGTGGTCTTTCCGAGGTTAAGTTTAGACAATGTGAAGTCTTCCACTTGTACCTCATGTATGCTTTTATCTTCTAGTGGGGCAACAGTCTCTATGATGAGCTCACAATATGGATTCCTTTCCATGTGAACTTGCTTCAACAATTTCTTCGCCGGCATGACTTGTGGGACATGGTTGAATTTAGTGAAGTCAAGTTCATACGAGGGTCTTTCCCTCTTCCTGCCTAGGCAACCCTCAAGCCAAATAGAATCTCGGCTAGCTTCGCTAGGAGGAATATGGGGCCTTTGAATGCTCGATGTGTGAGACTGTGCTGGAGTGACGTCTCTCGGTGGCGAGTCCAAGTCGATGGGGACTTGCGGCTGCTGTGATGGTGGTGATGTAGGCGGTTCTGTTTCTATTACAGGCACCGTTTCTGCTGCTGCTGGCTTTGCCTCTTCTATTGCTGGCTTTGGGGCAGCAATAACCATGACTATTTCGGGATTGTGTGTGGCTGTCTCCACATGTATCTCCTGTGTTCTTGGCATTGTATGCTTTGACATCCTCATCCCTTGGGGAGGATTGCACCATTGCTTCTGCCTGGGCTTCTTTCTTGACGTGGAAGGTGGTGTAGACTGAACCTGTGGCGGCTCTGTTCTGGGAGGTACCACCTTCCTTGTCTTCTTGCTGTCGAGATAGAGTTGACTATTTCTGACCACTCTACTCGTCCTCTCCTCTATAGATGGGTTTTCCTTTGCATACCAATCCACTCTTGGGAGTGGTTGCGAGTCAATTGAATCTATGAAGAATGAGGGGAGAATGAATTCCCCTTCATCGTCAGATAAGCCCTTGATGTCTTTTGACATAAAGTCAGCAATTTGCGAGAGCTTGGACCTGCTATAGTTCCTTCTTCGCACTTCATACTCATCGTCACAATTGACCCAATAATCTTACATATAAGATTCATGTGATGAGTGTTGCTCGAGATGTATTGCATAGAGCCCTCTGGGATCATATGATCTTCTCTTGATGAGGTATTTGAGATTAAACCTCATCGTTTCTTGGCTCATCATCTTGGCATCTGCTGCTGTCCTGCATCTATAGAGTCCCATCCCAACGGGAAAGTTTACAACCGTCTTTTTCTCTAGGTGCAAGTAGATGTGAACTTCGGATAACTGCCTTAGGAATACCATAAGACTACCCTATCTGAAGGGTATCGTAGCATCATGGCGGGGTGACTAATGTAGCCATACACGCGTATGTAGGAAAATTTAGGGAATTGGATAAATTAATCCGCCCAATCCGCCATTGCCTCTGGCTATTTGTGAAATACATACGTGCATCTCATGGTCCAGATCTCGTACGGTGTGCATGATGAAGTGATCACTTGTTCTTTTGAAGTGTCACTCTGCTTGAGTAAACTCAAGACGTGTAAAGTGTTCATGAACCTTCTGCACACCTAAGGTTCCCACATTGTTTAATATCCTGAACTCGCCTTGGAAGGCAATCAGGTATACCAGGTAAGAACACATGTGAAACCTATGAGCTTCTAGAAACCCGGTAATCTGTTGGTGGAGCGTATCACTGATCAGAGTGGCCCAGTCGTAATGTTCCCTCTCGCTGATGATTTTGCAATGACATAATACATCCACGGTTGGAATTGATTGCCATCCTCCTATCCAGTGATTCTATTGAGTAGAGTGATTAACACTGCATACTCATCTTTGCATTCTCCTTGTCCAACCAACTTAGGCAAGTTAGCCTTTTTCACTTTCAGCCATTTTTCTGCTATTATTCCTTGGCATTTGCTTTTGGCTGCCTCGAATGCCTTGTCGCATTCTGTCACTGATATGACCCTGCTGGTAGGGCATGGTGGGATATCAAAACACTTTTCAATGTCCTTGGGCTTTAGACTGCAGATTATCCTCCCATCTACTGACCTGATTTCTCTCGTGGTAGGATTGTAATGCTTAATACAAGTAATTACAAGCGCCACACTTTGTAATGTGATGGGGATGGATGCAACTTGAAGCAACCTGGACTCTTCTATGTTCTGGAACGTGATCTGATTCATACCCTCCAAGTCTTCTAGATCAACCACTGGGTTTACTTGATGCAAGTTCGTGTCAGTCGTTTTCAGGTAATCATGGTACAAGGCCGTCTTGGTCTTGTATTGTATCTGAGAGTACTGCATCCTGAATAACTTATAGATTGACTGCACACTTGACCCTATTCTGACAATTTTCGAAAACCCCTGAAAATAGCGCCCTGCCGAGAAGTACTTTTCCGGAAAAAATCTAGCTCATGGGTTTTGTTTGTGCTTCAATGCTGAACAAACCCAGTTCATTAGAATTTTGATTCTGAAACTTTTTCAGAAAAACCCCCAAAAATAGGGGTAGTAATTTTGCTGATTCTGGAAAATCTGACAAGATGGGTTTTACTGGAAAATTATTTTGAATCTGCCCAGTTGATCAGATCTGTGTAGCCTGCTGATTTGTGTGACATGCAAGAATACCTAAGACAAGAAAAGAGGAAGTAGACAAAAGATGGATTGGAAGTTTTTAATCTAACTCCCTGAGAAAATCTATCTTTGAATCCAACCTCTGATTAGAAATCTTCTTCTGCCTCTGATCTTCAAGAAATATCGAAGAATGGTCAAAAACCTTGGTCAAATCCAAAAATGGCGTCCTTGAGAGCTTATTGCTGTTCTTGATCATCAACCTGCAAAGAAATAATGAAGAGGGACGCCTAGATCTTCTTTATATAGACTCAAGCCTGAATCCTTGAAGTTTGGGAGCCTAACTCTTGATCTAAAGCTGATTTGGCTTGATCTGGAGTTCAAAAGGTAGGTGTCCACTGATTGTGGGTTGAATTGGCCAAGTTTGCCTCCAAAATATCTCAGTTGGTCAACAAAACATTCCTTTGACCTTTTTGGATGTCCCTTTTGAGTTTGAGTCCTTTTTTCATCATTTTTTTTCATGTTGAATGATCTCTGTTTGGTCCTTGCTCCAGATTGATCTGTCGGCCCTGAGCAGCTGCTAATAGATTCATCGTAGAGCTGGATCCATGCTGAAGAGATGTGCCTTGGAGGTATTAAGCCAAAAAGCTGAGTTTGTGACCCTAAAAAGAAGGGCGCCTTTCTCAA
>VDFB02359327.1:0-15187 GCA_007258455.2 Sequoia sempervirens
GGGAATTATATGCCCAAGGTGGCATATGAGTCCCACCCTAGTTTTTTGAGGTGTTCCAATGATGGGTTGATAGAAAATTTAATGCTTTTGTTGATTTTTTTAGGATTTTAGTTGGAATAAGCCTTGAGATCTGAAATAAAGGGTCTTAGGGGCCTATTAATGATGATTTAAAGGGCCATAAATGCAAGGGTACTAAAATAGGTCGAGATTAAATGAGAAATTGTACCATATCCAAGAATGGAGTACAATTTTTTTCATCACATCTAGCCCCCACTTTAGCATTCATATGACTTTACATGCATATGCAAGCTAAAGGAATCCAAACAATAAACTTCATTTCATAAAAGGATACTGATATGGATTTACTCACAATGTGGGAGAATGAAGCCCCCACTATAGCTATCTACAAAACCACAATGTTAGGAACTACATCCTACAACACCAATTCATTTGTTGTTCAAAAATCCTTTTATCTACAAATTTGAGGGTAGATGTATGCCCCCCTTGATTCCATTTACTTTACGAAGGTGGAATTAAGGTAGCAGTCTAACCACATCGAACTAGGTAACTATATTCATAGGGTATTTCCAAGTACCATACCATATAGTGGTAGACAGTTGATGAGAACAAGAATAGAACCAAGATTCTAATGCAACAAACAGAGTTAAAAATAGAGTTCTCTAGCCCTCGGTATGCAGTTTGACTTTGTTGGAGAGTGAGTAAGAATTTTGAGCCATAAAAAATATGTGCCTCCAAGACTCAAGAATTTACATGAGGAGGTAGCTCGAGGCTACCTACAATATCAGGTGAGTTGATCCTTGTGTGCCTTAGCTTTGTCTTTATGCATTTATTTTATGTTTTTATGCATTTCTAGGTAGATTTAGGTCTTTAGAAAATTTTGTAAAGCATCCCTTTTTTCAAAAAGTGTCCCCTTTTTTTGCAAAGTGTCCCACTTTTTCGCAAAGTTTCCCACTTGTTTGGAAAGTATCCCACTTTTTTGAAAAGTGTCCCACTTTTTCACAAAGAGTCCCATTTCTTCATGAAGTGTCCTAAAAGGGAAATAAAGTGTCTAGGACCCTTAGAAAAGTACACTAGAACAACTTTAGCACACTTTTTGACTGTTGATGTATAGATTTAATATTTTAGAATGCTTATAGGACTTTTTTTTTCTTTTTTTTTAGATTCCACCTTGGTCACGATAGCATCTCAACGACATAAAATTCTATCACCTATGAGACCTAGTCACAACATTATCAGAGGTAGACACTCAAATTTTACAAACCACTAGGATTTACTTGGCATACCTCATACCTCCCATGAGGTACCATGACACCATGTTGATGGTGCTTGTAGAGACATGGGATTCCAATACTTGCACATTTTCCCTACCTGTGCTGGTGAGATGGTCATCACCCTAGAGGATGTGCATCACATCCTTTGGGTTCCCATCCTAGGCGAGATGGTGCACTTCACATGGGATCGTACATACGCACAGATGCGAGAAGATATAGGATATTGTCTAGGAGGACTTGTTCGAGATGAGATCGTAGGGACATGTATTAAGCTAGCATGGCTACTCTATGTGCTATCACTAGTCTTGAGATAGATTATGATATTCATAGTAGCACTAGTACTCATCCCTGATGGCCAAGGAGCACATCTGGATGAAGGTATTGTTCACATGATCATGCAAATGGAGCACCACAAGATTGTATATGCTTGCGGCCACAAAATTTTGGCACATTTATATTATGATTGTAATCGAAGGAAAAAATAGATTTGTTAGATTGTTAGATCAAATAACATTAAAATCCAATGAAATAACGAAGTACAAAGGAAATGATGAAAACAAAAGGAATGATATCACCAAGAATCTCCATCTTCCATGCTTCACCTTCGTTACACCTCCTAACTTGCAGTAAATGAAGATGCCCTCAGATTTGTGAGCAATTATGACAAATGACAAGACTAAAGCAAGTTTTGAAGGATTTACTCAAAATCTAAATGCCTATGTCTAAAAGCCTATGATTGACAATGCCTATGCCTTGATTAAATGACTATAATAATAAATAATGAAATTGCCTATGGAGATTTAAGTGTGAAAGAAAATGCCTATAATAACCATACAAAATGTCAAAATGTGCGTCTTCGAATAATGAGAAGAAGATGGAATTTTATAGAAAATGCCATTTCAAATGGACGGGTGAGATAAATCAATGAAATGAACGATCTAGATTACACCTGAGAATCTCTAATTAGGGTTAGGGAAAAATCTTTAATCGAACGGTCAAAATAAAATCGGATCGACAGTGGAGAATAAATGAGACAAATTAATTAGAAAATAAAGATTTTTGAAAAATCAAGAAGATAAGATTGCCTGATTTGCTTGATTCAAAAAATCAAAGAGATAAGATGTGAACTGAAGATAAGATTTAGAAAATCAAGAATCTGCCCGATTGCTTGATTTTTAGAAGATTAATTACTAATTCGAATTAAATTAATTCAAATTATGGATTTTATGAGACAAATAAATAATCTTTTTCAGATTATTTACCAAAATGGACTGACAGTTAAGATTGTGATGACATTTAAAATAATTTAATTTATTTAAAATGAGAGGAATATTAAATAGGCAATTAAATAATTAAATATAATTATTTAACTTAGAAGATAAGATTAATTAATTAAATAAATTAATCAATTTATTTAATTAAGAGGATTAGTGACATATTAAATAAATAAATGTAATTCATTTATTTAATAATCAGGAAGAATTAAATGTAGAGAGGGAAATTAAATAAATTAAGAAATTTATTTAATTAAAGGAAGACCTAGACAATTAATGACGTATTTAATAAATAAATAAAATTTATTTATTTAATAATCATGAAGAATACAAAGACATGAATTAATTAAACAATTATAAATTATTTAATCAATAGTCGAATGTGGACCAAGGACATAATTAAATGCCATAATTATACTAGGACGAAAGTGGTAAAAATGAAGCTTACAGGCCTAGGTCATTTTTAGGTGTCTACATTTTGCCCTTCTTTGTCATAATGTCGCTTGTCACATTGTGACAAAGAAAATAAGTCAAAAAATTCCCCAGTGAAAAATAAGATGAGGAAGAATGACGAGGAGGGTTATGGTATGCCCCCTCGAGAGGACAGATAGGTTCCAAGAACATGGGTGTGCTCTCGAAATTAATGAGAAGACTAGAATATGAAGAGACAAAGAATGTTAGTGCAAAAGATATGGATGATGATATGGATGAAATGCCTATATGAGATGGGCGAGAGAAGATGACACGACTAAAGAAGATGCATGTTAGTTCCTAGACCAAATCCTTCAAAACATTGCCATAGGACTTTAATATTTATTTCTCTTAATCATCATTGGGCGGTAAAAATGACACAAATGGACAAAAAACACCATGATATGATGTAGACCAAGGTGTCCAAGGTCATCCACTTGAAAAACAGACAGTCACAGACAAGGAATGTCCTAACTCATACTAAGGGTCATGTTGCCCCAGTCTTTTTGTCAAGACAATCCACAAACAGCAGTCAAAGAAAATAAAATAGGTCAGGAGACATCATCACACCTTTGAATCCTTCATGGGACATCCTCGAGGTAGCTAGTAACATGACCAAACAGACAAGACAGTAAAAATATAAGACAAAATAGCCAAAAAAGATAAGACAAGATAGACCAAAAAGATAACAACCATTTAATTTTGTTTGCCAATGTTTGTTTGTCAAAGATTGATTTCTTGTCGATTTGATAGTTTTGACAGTTTAAGAGTTTTGCCAATTTGACGGTGTTGATAGTTTGACGGGGCCTATTGTTAGGAAGGACACATCTTGAAAAGGCAAAGGACATTTTGACGAGGTCTAACTCCAAGAAGGACACATCTTTAAGAGAACCAAAAAGTGACGAGACTGACATTGTTTTGAGTAATATGTTTTGGCAAGTTGATGAATGTTGACTGTATGATTGATTGGACTGTGTTGTCTAATTTTGACCAATTTTGACATTGACATTTCAAATGACTGTCTTGTGTCTGATTTTGACTATGTCTGACTTATTTGACTGATGTGATGATTGTGACAAATGCCATGATTTTCTTTGGACCAACCTAAAAGGACTGACCTAATGTCTCGGGGACTCATTGACTGATGGCATTGCCTACGTAGCAAATGCGCAGAGACAACGTAGTTCGACAATGACATGGACTAGTTGACATGACTGACTTTGACTCCATTTTTAGGATTTTGACATTGATTTGTATATTTTTGTTTTTCTTCAGGACGTTTTATGATTTTTAGGTCTTTGTTCAGGACTTTTATGATGTTTTTGGTCTTTCTTTAGGACATTTTATGATTTTTTTGTCTTTTTTCAGGACATTTTATGATGTTTTTTGGATTTTGACGTTTAAGGGGATCGTGACAAATGCATATGATTGATGTCTACACATGAGAATCCAAGGACAAATATGATTGTGCCCCTAGTCAAGCTGAATACCAATTGACAGGTGATGACAACGTTGTTTGACGTGGGAAGGATGCATCTCAAAACAATGTGAGGAGGATGACAATAATGTAATGAAAGTATGGAGGTCTACAGCCGGGCTAGGAACAAATTCAAGTAATGTTTTGGATAATGTTCTTGTATGGATTAGACTCATTGCATTTGGAATGACTTGGTTAGGACTAGATGGGATGATGATTATCCTTAGACCGTTTGACAAGGAAAGCCAAGATAGGTGACAGGCATAAAAGGACAAAAGGTGGCCTTGGTAAAGGACGAGAGACATGAGACTAAGGGAATTGTCATATGATTTTCAAGGACTATGTCATATAAGGACAATAAGACTATGACGGTCAATGACATGATGTTTCGTGAATCGTGTATGACCGAAGGATAGACATGTCAAGAGTTTTCCCAAAGCATGATTTATGTGTGCCAGTTTTATGTCAAGACCAAAGTAGGTGGGAAAAATGCATGGAAATGATAGGGCTTGTCAATGTCATGAGGAAGGCATGGGAAAATGAGACAACTTTCCCCCAAGTATAAAAGTCCACATAGATGATTTATTTTACACATGACGCCTGTTTGCCAGGTTTTCATCATTATTATAATTATCTAGCCTGTTTGCCAAGTTTTCACCATTGGATGAAATTTTCTCTTTATTATTTTTTTGAATTTTTGATTTTTTGGTGTCACCAAGACGCCTGTTTGCTAGGTTTTCATCAGGGTGACAATTTTTTGATTTTTGATATTTTTTTGTTTTTTGTATTTCTAATTTTGTGGATATCCTGGATGCTTTAGATAACCACTGACTGTTCTGAATCCACTAACGGTGCCGATGTAGAGACTGGTGCCATGATATGCCAATAATGACCTTGCTGAAGGATTTGTCTTGTCAGGATCGTAGCACTTGTATACAACTGATAGATGTCATTGTGATCCTTTCTGATACTAGAGTTGGCCTTATCAAAATACGTACATCATAATAGAGTGCCATGAGAGTCCTTGTGGTAAAGAGTTGCTGCCAAGATGTGACGGATTTGTGATGTAGGATTTTTGGACTTTAGGTGAGATGTAGAATTATGACAAATGATGGTGGACATGGAAAGGTTGTTTGGACATTTGGATGAGTGAATTTTAATTTTCCAAACTTGGGATGGTGGATGACAAATTTTGGAGGGATGGTGTTTGGAACCAACACTTTTATATGCGTTGATTGATTACAATTTTGAAGGAGGTGGACATGTGTTATATGTGGGAGTCCTCTTGTCTTGTAGCTCCACATTGTGATTGACTTTTGTATTTGACTTGGTGTCTTTGTTTGATCCCTCTTTCTTTGGGATCCATTTTAATTTCATTTGTCCACTTGTCCTTTTGTTTGATTCAATGGCCTTTGACATTTTATTTTGATCTTTTGACTTGTAAGACTTTTGTTTTTGTTGGTCCCAAAGGGGAGGTTGATTCATGATAGAATGATGGCTTATGGTGTGGGTGGAGGGGGTGTTGGTAGCAATCTTATGACAAGGATTTCTCATGGACTCCATTTTGATGTTTGTATCTTACAAGGTTGCCCCCAGTATCGAGGAGGTACCACTGGCATCATTTGATTTGCTATCTGAGGAATAACCAATACCTTGATGTCTGTAATTTTCTTGAAGTTGTATTGGTTCTAGAATTCCTTGCTCGTGTATGCCTAGTCCTTTGCCTTGATATTGCATGCTTTGAAAGATTTTGTTTGCGATGGGGTATTTGTTGCTTTGAAAGCAAGATGATAACCCATCATGATGTCTATGGACACTGTAACTTGTAATATTTTCGTCTACAAGAAAGCCTACTCTGACAAAGATAGATGACCCTAGTTGATAAAGTGTCTTAGCTTCATTTTCATGTTGGACATATTCCTGACTGATATCTTTGGTCTGATCGTGTGACATGTCAAGTTCAGTAGATTCTATTGGTGCTTCCAAGGAAATGTAATAAAAGGAAAAATTAGATTTGTTAGATTGTTAGATCAAATAACATTAAAATCCAATGAAATAATGAAGTACAAAGGAAATGATGAAAACAAAAGGAATGATATTACCAAGAATCTCCATCTTCCATGCTTCACCTTCGTTACACCTCCTAGCTTGCAATAAATGAAGATGCCCTCAGATTTGTGAGCAATTATGACAAATGACAAGACTAAAGCAAGTTTTGAAGGATTTACTCAAAATCTAAATGCCTATGTCTAAAAGCCTATGATTGACAATGCCTATGCCTTGATTAAATGACTATAATAATAAATAATGAAATTGCCTATGGAGATTTAAGTGTGAAAGCAAATGCCTATAATAACTATGCAAAATGTCAAAATGTGCGTCTTCGAAAAATGAGAAGAAGATGGCATTTTATAGAAAATGCCATTTCGAATGGACGGACGAGATAAATCAATGAAATGAACGATCTAGATTACACTTGAGAATCCCTAATTAGGGTTAGGGAAAAATCTTTAATCAAACGATCAAAATAAAATCAGATCGATAGTGGAGAATAAACGAGACAAATTAATTAGAAAATAAAGATTTTTGAAAAATCAAGAAGATAAGATTGCCTGATTTGATTGATTTGAAAAATCAAAGAGATAAGATGTGAACTGAAGATAAGATTTAGAAAATCAAGAATCTGCCCGATTGCTTGATTTTTAGAAGATTAATTACTAATTCGAATTAAATTAATTCAAATTATGGATTTTATGAGACAAATAAATAATCTTTTTCAGATTATTTACCAAAATGGACTGATAGTTAAGATTGTGATGACATTTAAAATAATTTAATTTATTTAAAATGAGAGGAATATTAAATAGGCAATTAAATAATTAAATATAATTATTTAACTTAGAAGATAAGATTAATTAATTAAATAAATTAATCAATTTATTTAATTAAAGGAAGACCTAGACAATTAATGACGTATTTAATAAATAAATAAAATTTATTTATTTAATAATCATGAAGAATACAAAGACATGAATTAATTAATCAATTATAAATTATTTAATCAATAGTCGAATGTGGACCAAGGACATAATTAAATGTCATAATTATACTAGGACGAAAGTGGTAAAAATGAAGCTTGCAGGCCTAGGTCATTTTTAGGTGTCTACAATGATCTTGGATGATTTGCATATTGTGAGGTGGATAATATGGTACATTGTACACTACTACACGTGTGGTGCTTAGAGCATATCACATGCACTAGATCGACATGGTTCCCATCTATATCTGCCCTCAAATACCCACACGCATTCAGTTATCCACTGAGATAGGCCTATAAGTATGGGTATTTACATTTTTGGAGAGTCAGATTCAATCGACTAGATCAGGAGATCTTATGAAGACCATACTAGCTAATACCATAGTGACTAGATGAGACTAGAGAGTTTAGGAGGATGCAAATGGATAGAATTCTACTAGGTAGACATGATTACATAGTAAGAACATTCTACTCTGATTGTCTCATGTGGAAGTTTAGGAAGATATAGGTACCACCATTAGCATGACCCTTTTATAGGTAATCAGTGCAGAGTGCTCAAAGGCCCAAAGATATGAGACAATTCACCTTTCATGATGTCATCTTTAGTGAATCAGATGATGATGACCCTTACATGCCCCCAGTCTTCAATGCTAATGATGTTGGTGTTACAAATGTGTACGAGGAGTGGTGGGAAGTAGCACAACCAACTCTTGTGTTTCCCCTGGATTGGCCTATAGGCTTCGTAGGACCACTTCCATATCTAAGGGATGAGGAGGAGGAGATAGTTGAGGATATAGGGCTTAGGGCTACTAACATATTTTTAGATGAGATAGATGAGAACTACGATGAGTAGGAAGACCCTAATTATGAGGAAGAGGAGGAGGATGAGGCGGATGAGGAGGATGAGGAGGAGGATGAGGAGGAGGAGTAGCTAATGAGTGAGGGCAGTGATACGAAAAACAAGTGTCCAGTTGCCCATGAGTGGAGAGATCCAACTCCCACCCATGTTACTAGATCACGGTCAGTAGCTATGGCACATACCAAAACTTATGAGCATGGAGAGGCTATTACATCTTCCATGCCTCCTGCACAGGATGAGACTATCTTTACACAACTAGCTGGAGATCTAGGTTATGAAACTTTAATTATTGTTATACTTATTTTTATGATTGTAAGGAAGCTAAGGTAGCAAAACAACTTACTACACTAATCTTGAGAGGAGAATAATGTAAATTTTTTACAAATATTTAACAATTATAGAAACTTAAATAGAATAAACATAAATATCATGCATACCAGGACACAATGATTTACATGGGGAAAACCATTTCACAAGAAAAACTCCACACTCCAAAAGCCACCCAATATATTACTCAATAAATCACAAATATTATAATATACTTGCAGATCAATCTTCTCATAGGAGTATCACCACTCAAAGATCAAGAGACAACATGACCACTATCAGACTCTCATAAATCATCACAATCTCTACTACATTCATAATACAACTCCCTCATAAAATAGAGTTACATTCTAGGGAAATATAGGCCAACAAAATATTTTCCATTAGATCTAAAACCTAATAACAAATAGTCCAAATTTACAATATATACTTTATTTAATGTATGTTGGCCATTCTAGAAGTTTCCTAAAAAATTTAACACACTCACATTCTACTATGTGTTGCCATTGTATACACCTATCAGTGTAACTAGGAGACATATATATAAATATATATACATCCTATCAACAATAAGCCACATATAATTGCAAGGTTGAGACACATTTTCCCAACAAATCTCCAACTTGTAGAACACCTTGCAAGAGCAACGTGTGGTTGTAAACATCATCTCTTTATTGCTAAGGGTTGAAAATCCCAGTCTCTGAACACCATCTAAACTTCTTTATGCTCACAAGCTTAGTTAAAGAATCAACAACATTCATCAACGTCTCTACCTTAACTAGTTTCACCCTGCCATTTTCAACCATATCTCTAACAAAGTGATATTTTTCAACAATTTTCTTGGTCCTAGCATGAAATTCTAGGTTCTTGGCTAGACATATCATAGTTTGACTATCACAATAAATTGTCACCGCACCTTGCTTTATTCCAATATATAAACACATTATCTTAAAGCTAAATGGCTTCTTTACAAGCATGATTAGCTGCCATATACTCTAATTCACTAGTGGAAAAAGCTACCACAACCTTTTACTTACTCATCCAAGTAATTGCACCACCAAATAAAGTAAATGCATAACCATGAATATCAAGGGAAATCTCATCTTCAGTCACTTTACTATGATAACATAAGGAATAATCTTAGGTACCTCACAAATATCTGAAGACTCTTTTAATTGCATCCCAATGAACTATACTAGGATTAAACATATATCTGGAAAGAACTCCCACTGTTTGGGAATTGTATGGTCTAGTACAGACCATAACATACATCAAAATTCCAACTACACTCTGGTAAGTCATGCTACTAATGTCTTCCATCTTCGATGGGGATGTTGACAATATGAAATAGAAATTTGTTCCAATTGAAATAGAAACACACAATGGTCTACAATCCTGCATACCAAACCCCTATAAATTGAATTCACATACTTACTTTGGACACACCATAACTTTCTGTTCACTCCATCTCTTTTAATTTCCATCCCAAGAATGTGTTTAGCTGCACCAAGATCTTTCATTTCAAATTTAGCAACAAGTTGAGATGTCAGTTATGAAATCATACCTTTCCCTTTTCCAATATATAACATATCATCAACATATAATGTAATAAATAGGAAGAAATCACCATGAATTTTATAATAAACACAATGATCTGATTTAGAATGATCATATCCAAAACTCATACATATGTATCAAATTTCTAGTACCACATCCTAGGACTTTGTTTTAAGCCATATAAAGATTTCTTCAATTTGTAAACCAATTTACTTTTACCTTTAACCACATAGTGCTCTGGCTATGTCATATAAATATCCTCCTCCAAATCACCATGAAGGAAAGTATTTTTCACATCCATTTGCTCAACCTCTAAATTAAAAGTAGTAGCAATAGAAAGAAAAAATCTAATGGATGTCATTTTTGCAATAGGAGAAAATATCTCACCATAATCAACACCCTCAACTTGAGAGTAACCCTTCACAACCAACCTTGCTTTGTATTTCTCAATACTTCCATCTATACCAATCTTTTTCTTGAACACCTATTTATAACCAACAGGTTTCCATCCTTCAGGAAATGGTACAAGATCCCATGTATCATTATTTTTCAAAGATTCTATTTCTTCATCCATAGTAATCTTCTAGGATTCTACATCATTCATACCTAATGCATATTCTATAGATTTGGGTTCATCCATGTTTGTATTTAAAGAAAAAATACATCTCAAATCATTAGGCGTATACCTTTCATGTGGTTTTCTATGTCTTGTAGACCTACAAACAAGTTGAGTTGGAGGTTCTTCCTCCTCTTCTGAAGATCCAGAGCTAGATGAGCTCTCCTCAAATTCTTATCTATCCTTGGGCCTCAATTCAACTTTCTCAGGTGTAGAAGGAAATTGAATCATGAGTTCCTATTTATTTTGTTATGGCTGCAATGTAATAGAAGAAGGCTTAGTTTCTCTAAAAGTAACACTTCTACTATGTATTACCTTTTGTACAATAGTATCCCAAAGCTTGTATCCTTTCACACCATAACTATATCAGATGAAGATACATTTCACAACCTTGTTCTCCAACTTTGTTTGCTTCCCGTTTGGTACATGTGCATATGCCTCGTAACCAAAAACTCTAAGATGTCTCAATGAAGGTTTGTGACCTGACCATGCCTCTATAGGTGTCTTATCAACAAGAGCTAATGTAGGAGACCTGCTAATCAGGTAATAGGAAGTGGAAACAACTTGAGATCAAAAGCTTTGTTCTAGACTAACACCACTCAACATACTCCTACCTTCTCCATCAGTGTCCTGTTAATTCTTTCAATAAATCCATTTTGTTGTGGAGAATATGGAGTTATCTTCTATCTATGAATACCACAATCTTTACAAAATTTATCAAAATAATTAGAGCAAAAATTCACCACCATTATCAGTCCTCAAACATTTTATTTTCTTTCCAGTTTGCAACTCAACCATTGCTTTAAATTCTTTAAATTAATTGAAACA
Source organism: Sequoia sempervirens (assembly GCA_007258455.2). NCBI lineage: Eukaryota > Viridiplantae > Streptophyta > Pinopsida > Cupressales > Cupressaceae > Sequoia > Sequoia sempervirens. The sequence continues at coordinate 11,739 of VDFB02359327.1, forward strand.
ATTAGATTTACTCTTTAGGAAATATACACATGTCCTTCTACTATAATAATCAATAAATGAAACATAATATGTGGATTTACCTATCGAAGGAACATCTATAGGACCAAATACATCAGAATGAGTAAGATCTAAAACACCCCAAGATTTATGAGAACTCGAGTAAAACTAAACTATAGTTTTGTTTTCCATAAATGAAATGCTCTTAGAGATCAAATTCAATATTACAATTAGACAAACCTTCAACAGGGTTTTTATTTTTCAAGGTCCTTAAACCCTTTTCTCCAATGTGGCCAAGTCTCTAGTGCCATAACATAGTTTTCTTTGTAGGTAACTTTTTCTTAGAAAAAAGAGCACACTTGGGTACCCAAAATCCATGACCATCTATTGAAGGTGAAACCCTCACTTCTTCCATATACTTTATTTTCATAGAAGTACTATTGCACTCAACAGTGCATGCATGAAGCTTATACAATGAGCTATATGTGACACCTCTAGCAATCACCATAGCACCTCTGACCATCTTGCATCTTGCATCAGAAAATACTACCTACACACCCGCATCTATTAGTTTGCTCATAGATAACAAATATCATACTAATCTAGGGATATGCAACACACCATTAATCCTTTTTATTCTTCCATCAGGAAACCTAATTTTGACTTTACCATGACCAACAATGTCTAAATGAGAATCATCACCCAAGTACACCTTACCTCCATCAAATTCTTCATATTCACAAAGCCAATCTTTATTAAAGGTCATATGGAAAGATGCACCTGAGTCAATTAACCATGCATCATTACCTATATGAATTTCCAAAGCTGCAATGAATGCATCACCATCTTCCTTCTTGGACTTAGAATCAAAATAAAATTTCTTCTTTTTCTTCTTCTTTTCTTCTTTTCATTCTTTGTGAACATGTCCAAGCTTACCACAGTTCTAAGAAATAACTTTAGACTTTCAAGGAGATTTAGATCTCCCCCTGGACTTGGATTTGTCATGCTTCTCATTCTTCTTTCCTTTTTCCTTAGGTCTCCCACGAACATTTACGGCCTCTTTGGTAGTGATGGATACCTTTCTCCTCATCTCTTTAGAAAGCAAAGAACCCACCACATCTTCAATCTTAAAAATAACAAAAGTACTCCCAATGGCTATAACAAGAGAATCCCATGAATCAGGCCAAGAAGAAAGCAATATTTGACATTTCTCCTCCTCATCCATTTTGACACTAACTAATGCCAACTGAGCCACCAACATATTAAATTCTTCTAGGTGGTATGTGATTCATCCACCTTCTTCCATTCTGAAGGAATACAACTTCTTCCTCAAGAAAATCTTGTTCACTAAAGATTTGGCTTGATACATCTCACCAATATTCTTCCATAGTTTTTGTGTAGAGGTATCCTCATGGAAATTAATTAAAACCAAGTCTTCTAGGAATAATTTGATTAGAACTTTGTCTTTACATTTGATAACATCATATTGAGCAGCTTGAGTAGGATCTATAGGCCTTGAAACATTCTCATCAACAACATCCCATAGATCTCGATCTATCAACAGATCCTCCATCTTTAGCTTCCACATCTCAAAATTATTTCTCCACCTCTATTCTCCTTGATGAACTTGCCATCTAAAAATTCCTGTAACAAGATCACAAAGTGTCTTCTGCACAAGATCCCACTCAAATTTGGACTAGTTCAGAAAACCTAACAACCCACAACTAAAACCAAAGGTGATCAAGATCTGATACCACTTGTAAAGAAACTAAGGTAGCAGAACAACTTCTTGCACTAATCTTGAGAGGAGAATAATGCAAATTTTTTATAGATCTTTAATATTTATAGAAACTTAAACATAATAAACATAAATATCATGCATACCATGACACATTGATTTACATGGGGAAAACCATTTTAGGAGAAAAACCCCACACTCTAATATTCACTCAATATATTATTCAATAAATCACAAAGATTACAATATACTTGCAGTGCAAGCTTCTCATAGGAGTATCACCACTCAGAGATCAAGAGACAACATGACCGCTATCAGAATCTCATAAATCATCACAATCTCTATTGCATTTGTAATACAACTCCCTCATAAAATAGAGTTACATTCTAGGGCAAGAAAAACCAACAAATTTTTTCCATTAGATCTAAAACCTAATAACAAATTGTCTAGATTTACAATATATCCTTTATTTAATGTATTTCATCCATTCTAGAAGTTTCCTAAAAAAGTTAACACGCTCACATTTTTCTCTGTGCTACCATTGTATACACCTATTGATGTAACTAGGAAACATATATATAAATATATATACATCCTATCAACAATAAACCACATATAATTGCAAGATTGAGACACATTTTCCCAACAATGATCATGCTTATGCTTTTAATTTATATATGTTTATCATGATGCATACTGACTATATTTATGATTTATATCTTGCAAGGTCTATGAGATATTTATAGGATCTCTACTGATAGGTAGCTATAGAGATAGTGCTTCCATCAGTCTTTGATTAGGTTGTCGATATAGACTACGTGCCTCCACCGATCATGGAGTGGGACCTAGAGTTGTTCAAGCCTTATGTTAGATTGAGAGCAATGTATGATGGTGCTACTAGGTGTGCTAATTGAGCTGAGGCTACCTATGAGGATATTCAATCATCTCGAGGTCCAATAGAGGTCAAGAGACTTCATGCAGAGGTAGCCAGGCTATAGGTAGAAAGAGACTGTATAGAGTGAGAGCACCTAGAGGCCATCAAACGAGAGACTACAGCTATTGGATGAGCACATCGCCTACATTATGTATTGGATTCTCTTATTAGTTCATGATCACGATTACATACTACCGTCTCTTGACAAACTATCTCTAGGAAAAGGAAATCATGAGATCTCGAGGGATCTGGTAGCCGCAAGCCACACTAGCATTGTATATTTGATGACATGTGTTCAAAACTTTGTGATATATATATATATATATATATATATATATATGATCATTTACATGGGTATGTGTAAGATCATGATGGGCCAAAAAGCGGTAATATGATGGGTATGTGGTTGATGCCATTTTTTTTACCCAAAATTGATGAAATGAAAAGGGTTTTTTAAGGAGATTCATAGCTTTCCTCCAATATAAATTATGCTTTACTTTGAATTTAATAAGTAATTATTATTCATTTTCTATTCGTATTACTACTTGATTCCTGATTGATAGGCTGATTGAAAGACATCTATAGCTTTTAAACGGTATCACATTTTCTGAATCCAAAACATGCATCACATTCTATGCTTCGCATACTATAGGATTAAAAAAAGAAAAACTGAATTTCATGAAGTTTTGACCAAGTTAAGGAGGACAGACATAAGAGTTTTTTTATATTTTTTAAAAGTTGTAATAAAAAAATCATAATTAATTATTTACTTGGGAAAAA
>VDFB02359328.1:0-28422 GCA_007258455.2 Sequoia sempervirens
GGGTTTATCATTGTTGTTGTAGTGATTTGAGGAGTTTTTATTGTTTGGTCCTTCATTGTAATGTTTTATTACCCCTCTTTTGACCAAGGCTTCTTTGATTTTGAGCCTATTTTCAATCACTTTCTCAAATGTAGGTGGACATTGTAGTTCAAGCTTGTAGCTCATTTCAGTAGTCAGGTTGTCAATGAATAGTTCCATCTTTTCTTCTTCCAGAATTGAACGTGGATACCTAGCAAACAACCTTCTCCATCATTGTAGAAATGAGAGGAATGTTTCACCTTTATTTTTTTTCATGTTGTAAAGGTCCTTTATTGTTATCTCATGCTGAATATTATATGAGTACTGTGAGATAAACCTGTTGACTAGTTCTTCAAAACATCAAATTCTTGGTTGTAATTTAGAAAACCATTCCATACATTGACCTCCCAAGCTTCTTGGGAATAAACTCATCAAATAAGTTTCCTCTTGTGCAAATTCTAAGCTCATGGTTTTGAATTCTTGCACATGATCAATTGGATCTATTTTACCGTTGTACTTGTCATATTTTGGGAATTCGCAATGTCTAGGAAATGGTATCATGTCCACACTTGAATCAAATGGATAAGGACAAATGTCCTATAAGGAGTACCTCTTTGTGGTTCCTTTTTGCATAGTTTGAAGTTGTTGTTGCAATTTTTTCATTTGACATGTTAGTGCAACCACTTGATCCATGTTTTGTGGTTCAGTTTCAGTTCTCATAGGTGCTTCTTTTAATCGATTGATATCAAAATCTTTTGGAAGTTTTGCACCTAATTCAGCTAGCATCAAAAGGTATTTTTCCATATCTTGTTCTAAGACTTTTTCCATAAATTTATGGAAATTATGATCTTCTTGTGTTGTTTGGATATCCTCTTGGGTTATTTCATTTCCATCATATTGGTGGAATCTATGATAGGGATTTACTTCAGCCATGGTATTTAGTGTTTCAACTTCTTTTTCTCTAAGTTTTTATTTTTGTAACCTTGTCAAAATTGCCATACAAGTGTTTTTTATTCTCACTAAACTTTGATCTTTTTTGTTTGGATGAGTGCCAATGGATATTAACGAAGTCAAATAGAATTATAGATTCTATTGATGAGACTAAGTTAGAATATGATTGTTTTGCTTTGTTTCGTGGTTTGTAGGATGACAAAATCCTGATAATGAAACTTAACGTAATAACCAATATTTGTGTTTGACAATTGGACACTTTAAAGTTGCAAGATCTAGGTTTAATTTAAAAGAGTTTTGACTTGTAAGGTCCTAGTTTCCAAGTTTAAGACACTGGTTGGACTGAGAAAATGTTTATGTTCTAAAAAATATCTGAGTTCTGATGTCAACAGTCCAATGGTAGGTAAAAATAGCTCTCTGGTTTTTTTTGTTCTATGGATGCACTATAACAGAGTGCAGAAACGCTACGACAGACTGTGGATGCGCTAAAAGATAGGGTGTATGCATTGTTAGACAGAGTAGATGCACTGTAACAGACTATGGATGCGCCAAGATACTGGTAAAATATGGTGATAGGCTTTGTAGATGCACTATAGGATAAGACAGATGCACTGAAATAGTGTATGTATGTGCTATTTGGACAATAGATGCACTAAAAGACTGGGTGTATGCGCTAAAATAGACTATGGATGTGCTAATCTAAAAGTTGTCAGTATGTTCACAATTTTGTCTATTTGTTCTACTTTTTCTTAGAAAAATGATTAATTCCAGGGTATAATTTTCTAACCAGTGAATATTTTGGAGGTGTGTTTTGCATGAAAATTTTGGGATTTGTGATCTAATTGGATGATACCTTTTAAAAATAACTTCACACACAAAATCCATATTGTAAACAGTTTTTTCAAATTCTACGTATTAAACATATAGTGAGTGTTCTAGAATCAGGTCTGATTCTTTCAATTTTCACAGGTTTTGACACAAAAACAAATAGTTCAAGCACTTTTCTATCTCAAGTAGGTCACTTAGAATATCATAGCCCACAGCTTGCAACTATGTTAGCTCACATAGCCCTGTCACCCCCTAGAGGGCACCCATGTTTTTTCCTTTCCCGAGTCTTAACCAAAGTTGAATCCTCCACTTTTGGCCAGAGCCTCTAATAGTTATATGGTGAGTTTCTTGGTGGAAGATTCTTCCCTCCCCTTGTACCGTGATATAAAAAGTGTTCAGAAACTGATTCAGTGAGATAAAAACTTAAAGTTCGTAGATAGGGTATCCATTTGGAGTGGCAAATGATAAACTCCCTCAGAAGACCTCCCAATCCTTAGAACAAATATTTTGGGGATGGTTATCTTGCACACTTCCGTTGAATTGTGGGTTGGAAAACTTGGCTTTGGTTGTTCCCACTTAGGTCATTCTCGTGAGTACTTTTTCCCACTACGGCAGGACTTCTAAAGGATTTAATAAAGTAGGATAGCAAGTCTAGAATTATGATCACCCAATTAAGGGGAGAGCATAGGCCTATTGCTTTCGAAACACAATAAACATGGGGTTCAAACTAGTTGATTAATTAATCTAGATTCACTATTTTAATCAAAAGAAAAAAACAATAGTCAAATTAAAATCCCTACAAACATTATTAGTAATTTGCAAGTTTTTTTCTTTGACCGGCATAAGTTTGTCTCCCAATTGTCTTTGACCAGCGTTTGGTACTGGATCACAGAAAACAATGATTAGATTTCAGATTTTTAAAATTCTTCAAAAGTAATCAGATGCGCCACAACAGTGGTTAGATGCGCCAAAACAGACAGTAAACATGCCAAAATAACAATTCAATGCGCTAAATAAATTGATGGATGTGCCAAAGAAAATGGTCTATGCGCCAAAAGAAAAACTCCCTGACTGGTGAAACAGAAATTTTGGATGCGCCAGAACAATCTTTGAACGCGCTGGAATATTCGGTGGATGCACCGGAATAGTGCTTGGATGCGCTGGAATATTCAGTGAATGTGCCGAAAAATCTCTCAATCACGCTAAAATAAAACACGTCAAAATCCTACAAGGACGCTTTTCATAAAAAGATGTAAAATATGGGGATTTGGGCCCCATGGTGGGCGCCAAATGTAGAAGTGTGTGTGAAATAAGTACAAATGATCAACAAACACAACTCAATAAGACATTATATCAAAGATTCAAACAATAATTAAACTAATTTAAAGTAAGAATCTGTTGAAAGCGTCATATTGCTCTCTATCTCCAAATATTTATTAAGTCACGGGGCTCTCAGATTTTGTAAGCATTGTGACTGTTAAAATGCCAATCTAGAGAATGAAATGCTGCTAAATGCAAGAATCTAATCCTATATGATGATTCCTAAATGATATGATATGATATTGTGATTGAAAATGACATGAAACTTGATAAAAGAAGCTACAATAAACTATGATGCAGCTAAATGAAAAGCCATGATTTCTATTTTTAAATGATATGATTGCTATTACTATTGCTAAAATGCTTGATTGCTCAATTTAATTTACGTAGAGTAAGTTTACACACAAAAGTTGGGATCATTTCACAGCAGAAAGAGGGACTGTATTTATAGATTCCAGAAATTTTTGTTCGGCGTGAAGGAAAGAAAAAATTCTGGACAGTCCACGAAGGGATTGAATGGTAGAAGGATAAAGAAGCCTAGAGATGATTATGGAATTGTTTCCTCTACAAAAAACCTATTGAAGATAGGAAGAATCTATAATGGAAGAATGCGAAATTACCATTATCACGCTTAACAGCGCTCTTCTCAAATTTACCTGTGAAAGGTTAAGGATAGTCAATTAGGTATTTCATATCTAATTTGGTAGGTGGATATAAATTAACTATAGATAGCCTAATTAATGTTAGGTTATTCAATTTAAGATATTAAATAATAAATCAAACTATGCAAGTCTATGTTCACATTAAATAAATATGGAAGAAAATATGATAATTAAATAAAACAAAGGTATGAAACATTTGGTACATATGAAATATTAATGATTAAGATGAGAAGATAATTATAGAAAAGAATTTGGTAATAATTAAATAAAACAAAAATGTAGTGTTATTTAATTTAAGGAAATATAATAAAGACAGAAAGAATTAAAATTGGACTATAAATATTTCTATTTATTTAATAGTAGAATTAAAGGTTAATTAATTATCGGATAGACTTTGGGTATACATATTGTATTCTTGTTTCAAAGTGTAATCTTCTATGACCAACTCATCTACCCATAGATGAAAATTTTCCGTAAGGTTGCTCTTCCATATTCCCATGAATATAAGCCCTAATATCTTTAGTAGGCATAACCCCAAGAGGTATATGTGAAAATGCACCTAGGGAATCAACTTCTAAAGATTTGGAAAAATATCTCTTAAATTTGGGTTGTAATCTTTGAGAAATATCTACAATTTCTAGTGTCACCATTGCATTCAACTTACCTTCTACTGATAATTCTAGAAAATTAGAATGTGCAAGGATTGTTAAATACCTTTTCCTCTTGCTTGACGAAGTAGGGTTTTGGAATTCTATAACTTGGAGATGCTTCAGACCCTTCAAACTCACTTCTTGCTTCTCTAGTCTTCTTTGAATACATTCAATGAGAAGAATTTTCCTTGTCACATACGCTTTTTGTTGGAAATTGATAGGTTGTCATTGATGTCAAACAGATAATGGAATTTTGTTGATTGCCAATATTTTGCGACTCCGGTTATGAATGCTTGTTGATCTGGTATTTTGATCCAAACTATCCTATTTTTTATAATCCAGTCAGAAGTTGTTAACATGATTTATCCTGACATCAGTTGCATCCACTGACATGGTTTCAAATGACTAGGGTGTGTGGGTTGAGTGGTACAGTTACCAATTAGTTGGGAAATAATGTTATGCTTGTACATTGGTTTTATAAGTCAGTTTTTGATCTGGATTCTATCTCAATAAAAGATATCATTGCAGGATTTTATACATAGGTTTGTGCCTACAAGTTGTATTCTACTTTGGAGTTTCATGATGATATGTGAAGGAATTTGGGAGATATGAATGATAGCATTTTGTTCTATAGACCTCGGTGAGTTTTCTTTTGCACACTATTGTGGGAGACTCTGCATTTTCTCATAATTTATTATCATACCATGCGGTGTTGAAGATAAGTAGTTTGATGTCATACAAAGGAGAATTCAATGTGCTAACAAGATTTTGTGTTGCAAGTTTTATGGAGTGTACATATTTTTGGAGTTTTGGTTTAACTCTGGCCGACCTAATTATATATTAATATTAAGGTGTGTTATGAATGATAAAGGGATCTATCTTAGTTCCATGCCGACAAGATATCTTTTGAATTGAGGTTTCTCTAATTAGGTCGACCTAGTTAAGAAACATGGATATATATGTATATATGTAAGTCTTTTTCAGAGAGAGTGTCGATGGGAATGTGTGATGTGGTAGAGAAAGAAAGAAGAATGTGCACATGTGAAAGATGCTTGAAGATAGAGTTGAGAATGTATATGTGTGAATTATATAGATGAGCAGTTGAGTAAATTACTCAAGTATTGTGCTTCACTGGAACTAAACTCCGGCACAAGGAAGGTACATTCTTTATCAATTCAGACTTTTGGTAGTGAGCCATACTCTTTTGTATCTTGGTGGTTATCCATTTCTTTTTGTATTCAGGTTGTGAGCCTTTCAAGGACAGTGAGTCCTGGCAATGAGCCCTGTAATATTCTATATCCAAATATATTGTATTGTGAGCTAATCCTCACTATGGTTTTTCCCAATTTGGGTTTTCCACGTAAAAATACTGGTGTTCATGTGTGTTGACACTTTGTCTTGATTCCATATCTTCTTTTGTTGATTTAGTCGGATTTGTGATAATGATTAGATGTATTCTATGTGAATGGTTTTATGGAATACTAATTCACCTCCCCCCTCTCAATATTTTGAATGTTCAACACTTTTAACTCTCTAATGTGACCCATTTTAGTAATAAATTCTTCTAATAAAAATTTGATAACCCTAAATCTTATATGCATAGTCAAATTTCCTAGCTCCACAAATAGCAGCATTAGTGTATTTTCTTCTGCAATTTTCTTCCTTGGATTAAGCATTTCTTTCTTCATCACATATCTTCATGCTATATCTCAAGCACATATTTTCTGGTGGGGAGTCATAGGATATTCATTAAATCTCCCCCTAATCCATAGCTCTGGGCTTAGTTAGCGAAGGAAACATCTGCATCGGAGAGTGGTACAGATTCTCCCTTATCCTTAGTCTCTTCTTTATTTCTCCATATCTTTTCCATTTCCTTCTTCACTTCATCTGGATTAACCTTTTGAATGGTTTATTTTTCTTTATTGGATTGTCCTTTCTTCTGTAAAATTTAGCAATATGTCTAGGCCTTCTGCAATTATTTCATATGATATTCCTTTGAGCATTATTCCTCTAATTCATTCTAGATCTACATTGGTTAGCATTGTTCCCAAATCCATAGCATGTATAGCAGTAACCTTTGAAGGATTGAATCATTCTACCATTGTTATATGCATTCATCATTTGACTTTTGTATCGCTCTATGTCCAAATTTCTTGCATGTAAAGCATTGACAAGTAAAAGATAAAACATTTTGATTCATTCTACTTCTACATTCCATTGCTCTATATCCAAGTTTATTGCAAAAAGAACAAATATCATTGAAAGATGAATACCTTTGAGAATTTGGTTGTCTAATAGGAGGTCTTCTATCATTGTTTCTTTGATTTTGGAGCATGTCATTTTTCTTCTTGTCTTCACTCTTCTTTTCATTCTAATTTTCTTTTGATCTTTCTCCTTTTTCAAGTCCCAAACCACTTTTTTCTTTAGATGCTTTTTATCCTAAAATTAACTCATCAATCATTGTAGAGCTTGTCTTAAATTTACCTTCATAACTTCTTGCCTTCTCCAAATCTGATCTCATATTTATCATTTCTTGTTCAAGCCTTATGCATTTATTAGATTTTTTTCCACAATTGCACTTAGACATTCCTCAATATTTTTCTTTTCTTCCACTTTCACCTTCAATTCGGTGATGTTCACATTTTCTTGTTTCAATTGTTCATTAACTTTCTTATGCCTTTCTCTAAATTCCTTGATCTGCTCTCTCAGTTTTCTAATGCATCATTTTTCCTCTTTAAGGTTTTCCTTCAGATCTCTATTTTCAACTTCAATTTTGTCAAGGTCTTCAAGAGAAACTTTGAGTTCTCCATCTTTGTCTAACATGCAGCCTTCTTATATGTATTCAATAGCAGGAATATCCTTTGGAGGAATATGATACTTTCTATTAGCCTTGTGTTCAAATTCCAAGATCTTCCCAAAACAATCAAGCTCCTTCCAAGGATCCAAGCTCTGATACCAATTGTTGGACACCTAAAATACTGAGAGGGGGGTGAATCGGTATTCCTTTAAACCAACTAAACATAAGCCATCCAATTATCAGAATAAATATAACTGCAATGATGAATGAAAGCATGAATAAATCCACAAAATCACATGACACATGAATAATAGTATTTTTTACGTGGAAAAACCAAAAATGGAAAAACCACAGTGAGGGATTTGGCTCGCAATATATTATATCACGGATATAGTATATTCTGAAGGAAGCTCACCTACTAAATTGGACTCCATCAAGTGAACTCATTTCCATAAAAGTAAAAATATAGAAGGGTTGGCTACATAGCTTATTTGAATTGATACAATAGCATCTATCATATGTTGGATTATAGTTCCAATGAAGTACAAAATGATCTTCACACAGATCTGAATCAATACTCTGCTCTGCACATAATGATCTTCTCATAATCTGCTCAACTCTGATTATATTCGCATCACACACATTTAGATGAAGCACCATACATGTCATATGTCTCTCAATACTCACATAAAACCTTCTCTCTCTAATCCTTCTTCATCATAACCATCACACCACACATTCCACACACACTAAAAACTTTGAAGTTAATCTCTGATATATATCCATATCAAGTGTAACTTCAATTAGGTCAGCCTAATTAGAAGTAACACGCAAAATTAAACATGTCATCCTCAAAACATTATATCTACACCTCTCACCATAATTCAAAATTCAATTCACCTTAAGATAAGTCAGGATGGTCCTAATATATATCCCACATAAGGTAAAATTACTTGCTTTTCCTCCACAAAACATCAAATGTGTTAGGTCGGCCCAAAAATAAGACCTAAACACAAAACCTTCATATATACATACAATTTTTCATACGTGTGACTTCAAAACTTGATCTTCCTTTGATTTCCCATTCATCTAATATCTAATAGCTAATCCTCATCATTGCAAAATAAAATAATTATTTGTGAAGAGATGCGGAATCTCCCACACTAATAAACTATATAAGGAATGATTGTAAAATATAGATCTGAACTCTGACATTCATATATTTTGGAATACTTCACAAAATGTCACCAAATATTGAATGTAGATGCATCTAATGGTCTCAAAACTATAGTTAGAAGCATAGAGTAATATCTCCACATGTTATGGAGTGCAAACCCAAAAACTGACGCACTGAACAATAATACTACTAGAAGAAATACTTAGCCAAATTCTTATATAACCATGCTTTTTAGATCAACTTGTTCTATCCAAATGTCTTTAAGAATTCTTCCAATCCACGCTAGAATTATCATAACAATGTTGACATCAATGACAACACTGGATCATATAATATATGCACCTCATGCTCATGTTTCCAAATAGCATCAACAATGACAAACTTCCAACAGCCTTCCAACAGTAGCAAATAGACATGATGCACTGAGGTATGAAGAACCAAGGTGGATTTGTATCTATTGCGTGGACTTTGACTCTACAAACAAGAGGATTATTCTTGTTTGTACCAGACATACATAAACCTTGTTATGAGTGAATGGTTTAGAATTTTAGATCATTTTGTACCAATGCACAGAGAGGTATGAAGAACCTAACATGCAAGGCCACTTTAGGTTGCCAGCGATCCCTAGAAAATGTCCTCCGCCGTTATAATACAAAATATCCACTTCTCGCAAAATGCTCGTCAGCACCAATTCATCTTTAAACTTATCTTTGAAAGATCATCAAAATAATTTCTCCGTCATCAATCGCTCATCGCTCAAAGTTATCCTGCTCATTGCTGGGGATGTGGATATTCGTGGGCTGCAGGAACTGATATCCGCCAGAACCATGGGCGTTGGCTCGCTGGATAAGTGGGGATGATGATGGAATGGCTTCGGCCAGGCGATTCATTTTCGCGGTACGCTTTTCGGGAACAGGCAAAACTGGATGGACGTTGTTGTCGCTGGATGGAGCGGCGGACCTGTTGGAGAAGCGGTGTTGAGAACTTTGGTGAACTTTTAGGTTTCAACTCAGAAGGTGGCTTTCTTCAACGTTTGATAATTCACTTAGATTTGATTGGAGGCTATTAGCTCATACTTGGATGGCTAATAATGTTTTTGATGTTTTTGAAATTTTTCAAACTATTTTCAAGAATATTTGGATTTTTTGAATTTTTTAAGATTATATGGATGTTTTTTGAATTTTCAGGATTATATGGATTTTTTTGAATTTTTCAAGATTATATGGATGTTTTTTAATTTTGAAGATTATACATGACTTGAGATATGAACAAGGATCCAATCCATCTACCAGGTTCAGAAGGATGCCCCCAGTTAGGTATAGGATTTCATTTATCATGAATAGGTGGGATGATGCAGATGGAGGATAGTGAAGGTGTGATGAGGTTAGACACTTAACAAGTGATCAAGCATGGTTGGGCACATGTTTATTATGATGCAGATGGATGGAATGGATGAAAGCGCTCGATAATGATAATTGATGGATGGGGTGGATGGATAAAGAGACATTTTGATAAATGATGAGGCAGAGCATATACAAATGTGGTGCATGTTTGCTAGGTTTTCACCATGGTACATGTCCTAGAAGCACCACAAAATTGGTTTTCACTAACAGGGTGATTTATTTCTCTTTACTATTTTTTATATTTTTCTCTTTTTTTTATTTTTTTTAATTTTTTGCTAGGATATTTTGATAGGCTAGGTGTAGAACTTCTTAAGATGGCTATTGTTGATAGGTTATGTAAAAGGTTCTCCTTCAGGGGTAGCCAACTAATATGCACCTAATCCATAGTTTGCAATGATTAGAAAGGGTCCCAACCAATTTGGTTCAAATTTTCCTTTACCCTCTTGATCAAGCTAAATCTTTTTATTTTCCTTCAGGACTAAGTCACCCACTTGGAAGCTTATGTTCTTGATTATTTTATTGTAATTGTTTGAGATGGTTTTGATATGCATGGAGATGGTTTAGAGAACTTAAACATATTTCATCTAACAACTCAAGCTCAAGGATTTTGGACACTTGATATTCCTCATTATTGATAAGATTATGCAAAGATACCCTTAAGGAAGGAATTTCGACCTTTATATGCAAGATAGCTTTGATTTCGTATACTAGGGAAAAATGGATAGCATCAATGGGTGTGGGGATGTTGGTTCAATAGGCCCACAAAGCTAGATTTAGTTGGAGGTGCCAGTCATGGCCGATGTCATTAACTATTTTCTTGAGGATTTCAAAGGATGGTTTTATTTGACACTTCCACCTGGCCATTTCCCTAAGGGTAGTACGGGGTGGAAAAGTGGTGTTGGATGTGGAACTTAGAAAAAAGGTCATAGACATCCTAATCCCATTGTTAGTGACAATGGTTTGAGGTATGTCATAGTGAAAAACCAAATATTTTAGGATAAACTTAGCTATTTTCTTGCCTATGATATAGGTTAAGGGTATGGCTTCTATACACTTCATAAAGTAATATGTGGAAATTATAATGAATTTGTGTCCATTTGATGAGGTAGGTAATATCTTGCCTATGAGGTTGAGTCCCCACTATAAAAGGGGTCATGGTGTAGTGACCGAGTGTAATTCTTATGCCAGTGCATGAATAAGATCATTGTTTTGTCGGCATTGAAGACATTTCTTATAAAATTGATTACCTTCATGTTCCATCATAGGCAATTATTATCTATTCCTTATCAGTTTCTTGAGTAGGTTAGGTCCATTAGAATGTGACCCGCAAACACCTTCATGTACCTCCTACAAGGCGGTCAATGCCTCTTCAGGGATAAGACATCTAAACAGTGTTCCATTGAGACTTCATTGGTAAATCGTATCGCCAAGAATGGTAAAGTGTGAGGTTCATTGGATAAAGTATTTATTTTTGTTGCTAGTAAGGTTAAGGGGTGTGGTTCCATATTGAACATAGGAATAGATATCTTGATACCAGGGTGAGTCAGGACCAACAACATTGCACACGAGTTCAGATTCTAAGACATCGAATGTAGGCATAAGTAACTCCACAAAAAACTCACATTTATGATTGTTTTATGGCATGTCCAGAAGAGAACCAATAGTAGCCATGGCATTAGTAGCTCTGTTATTGACCCTTAGTATTTTTTCAAAGAGAATGACTAGAAAATACTACTTGAAACTATCTACCATTCTCTTGTAAGGAAGTAATTTATCATCCTTAGTTAGGTATTCATCATTCACATGTTGGATTACTAGTTGTGAGTCTCCATAGACTTGTACTTCCTTGATTTTTCATTTGACTTCCATTCTTAATCTAGTGATCAATGCTTCATACTCTACTATATTATTATTACAAGGAAAGGAAATCCTATATGATTTGGATATACTATCTCCTTGAGGTGTAATAAAGAGAATGTCAGATCTTGATCCATGTTAGGTGTGATATTTTTCAAAATACAATTTTCATCAGCTTGTTTGATTCATCACCAAGATTCCTTCATCCAATATTTTTTATATCAAAGGATTGTGGTATTCAATAGGTGATTTGACCAACTAATCTTCTATCACTTGTCCCTTGATTTATTTTTTGTCCACATATTCTATGTCAAATTCACTAAGGATCATAACACCATCCAACCAATTAGGGTTGCCTTAACCAAAAGATATTTTAGTGGATCTACTTTAGACATGAGCTTGATCTATTAGTTAAGCATATAATTTCTAGTCTTTTATGATGCAAAGACAACGACTAAAATAGCCCACTCCACAAGTGGGTAATTTAGCTCATATCCCACCAATGTGTGACTAATATAGTACACTACTCTTCCTTTACCATTCTCATCATGTTGTGTTAATAAAGCGCCTAGAACTTCTAAAGTTATAGATGTGTAGAGGATCAATGTTTTGTCTGGTAGAGGAGGCATCAAAATAGGAGGTGATGAAAAATAATCCTTAATCTATTGAAAAGATTGATAGCACTTCTCTTCCCACTTAAAGGTAACATCTTTGTGTAGCAGATGTCTGAAAGGATGACACTTATTAGCTAATTGAGTTATGAATCTTTGGATTGATTAAATTTTTCCTTGAAGGCTATGAAGTTGTTTCAATGTCTTTGGTGGTGGAATTTCCAGGATGGCCTTAACCTTAGCAGGATCCACTTCTATAACTCTTTTAGATACAATGTATCCTAGTAGCTTCCCTGATGTGATGTTGAAAACGCACTTCTTTAGATTGAAGTGTAACTCATACTCTTATAACCTACCAAATATATGTGCTAGGACATCCATGTGAGCTTGTCTTGTTCAGGATTTTTCTAGGAGATCATCTACATAGTCTTCCATAATGATGTGAAACATGTCATGAAAAATAGTGGTCATCATCCTTTGATAGGCGGCTCCCATGTTCTTAAGCCCAAATGGTATGACATTCCAACAATACGTTCCCACAAGAAAGTGAAGGCGATCTTGTGTTGGTCTTCTAGTGTTATTTTAATTTGATTGTATTACAAAAAACCATCCATGAGGGAGATAATTGTATGACCTACTATTAAATCCATTATGATGTCTATATTCGGCAAGGGAAATTCATCCTTCAAACAAGCCTTCTTAAGATCTCTAAAATTAGTACAAATCCTTATGCCCTCACTGGGCTTAGAAACTAGTACAAGATTCGATACCCACTCAGGATAATCAATTGGTCTAATGAAACCAACATCTAGGAGCTTATGTAGCTCCACCTTAACCAAAAGTGTTATTTGCATATGCATCTTGCAAAGCTTTTGTTTAACTGGTCTTGATCCTGTAAAAACTATCAAGTGATGCACCACTAAGGATGGATCTAATCCAGGCATGTTGGTGTAAGACCAAGTGAAGTTGATTGTATGATTTTCCAAGAAATATGTGATCTTAGGTGAATTTGCAAAGAAGTAACATAGAAGGTGATCTTAGGTGAATCTAATGTTCCCGCATATATTTTCTCAGAGCCTTCTAATAGCACTGTTGATCTCTCTTGGTTTTGGGTGATACTTGGGAGATTGAATCCTCCATCTTTGGGTTCCTCAAAGAGGTTTTCACCCTCAAATACGTCATTTATTTTTTATTTTTCAGGATCCAATAGCACCACATCATGGTTTTCACTAGGGGATCTCTTTTTGATATTTATTTTTTAAAATTTTATGATTAAAGAACCCAATCTCACTTCTAAATTATGCTCCTTCAGCAAGTTCTATGTCAAAGCATTCCTTATGATCTCTGGTTGGTATGTCATCTCTTATTCCCATAAACTCTGCAATAGCTTCATCATTTTGGAATATATCTAAACCTGACGCCCATTATTGGTCCCAGTCCATCAATTGATAGACAAGTTGAAGTTCATTTTTTCATATGGTTGGTCAAATGAAAGGGTAGTAATTGTATTAATTAAAGCATTCTCAAATAGGTCAGTAATGTACATGAATGAATCTTCGATGGAATCATCATCATCAAATGTCTTAACCATAGGAGAGGAAGGGCCTTCCTCACAAACTATTTTTTAGTGTCAGGAGTAACATTGTCCAACGAACCATATCCTAGCCCTTGATTCTTCTTATGCTTTTCTAGGATAAAAGGTTCTCTCATACCTTGCTCATGTATTGCAAGGCCACCTTTTCATGTAAACCCCATGTTTTTGATAAGCTGAAAACCCTTGTTATTGTGATCAAAAGAGATAGGTTGTGGCTCTTCTTCCTCTTCTTCTTTCTTGTATAACCATGTAGAAACATCTTCTTCACCTATGACTTCCTCATTCAATTCTCCCCATTTAGTGAAGAATGTGGGTTTGAATTCAATGGTATTAGTGTTAGCTTTACCAATTTCTTGTGGCTTTCCATATGATCTTAGAGATATCAGGAGTTTCCCAACATAAAAGGATTATTTTAAATAATAATCCCCACAACCATTGTCTAGTACTTGGATCTTAAGATCAAATTTAGGTGGGTTTCATGAGGGTTATGCAACAATAGAAGATGAGGATTGAGAAGATAAGGCTAAAGATGATGGGTCAATGTATGAAAATGAGTGGAAGGAGATATCATTGCTAGGAACTTGGAAGATCTTTGTGTATTTTTCTTCTAAGTTCTTACAATAGTGAAAGGGTTTTGGATCAGCATAAATGGTGATCTCCTTGTCATTATAGGGGAATTTCAAGAATTGTTGATAGGTTGAAGGGATGGCGAAGATCGGGGTGCCGAAAATAAAGGTTGTAGCACAAAGTCGTAAATGCAGTCGGCAGTTTTGGTATTCTATTATCATCATCGATCGCTATCCATCAGGGCAAAATAACGTAAATCATCAATATCACCGATTTTATTATCAGACCTCAATGGTGGTGGACCAGTGTCCTGTGTGTGTGTGCTCTGGGAGTTGGTGTCAGTGTGTCAGACCTCAGTGTCCCTCCTCAGTTCTCCACTACTGCTTGACATGGGGTACAGATTTTGGCCATGTCCCTTCCCTTACCTTTTTCATTTCCTTTAGTATGGTCAGGGATTGGATCCTTATAGATTCACAAGTCATTGTTACCTGATGTTCCAAGATGATGTTCAATGTCAACTTCTCCCTTATCAATTATATTGTGTATGATATTCTTGAGTTTCATGTAATTATTGGTTTTATATCCTTTAGTTCTATGAAATTTGCAATGATCATTCTCATTGTGTAGACATGTAAAAATGTCTTATGCATATTGCACATCCTAAAACTATATTTTTCCATCATTGGCATCATTTTCATTACCATTATTGCATTTAGCATCATTTGCATCATTAATCCCCTTTTAACATCATTTCCATCATTTAACCCTATTTCCCTCTATTAATTAAATAATCTCAAATTGTTTAATTAATTCATTAGTAGTATCACTAATTTAACTTCATTTCTCTTGATTAATTAAATAGACATTAATTATTTAAACATGCCACTAACTTCACTTATTCTTCTATTCTAATTAAATGGTTATCTTTAATTATTTATTTGACATTTTCCATCATGCATAAATTAAATGATTATCTTTAATTTTTTAATTGACCTTTTCCACCATGCATAAATTAAATGATTATCTGTAATTATTTAGTTGACTTTTCCACCATGCATAAATTAAATAATTATCTTTAATTATTAATTAATCTATTCTCCCACCTCTAGATTAAATAATTACTTTAATTATTTAATCCCACACATTCACACTTCTTCTAAAATTAAGTAATTATATTAATTATTTAATTATCTTCTTTTATCTCAAACATTATCCATTAATAAATAAAAATTTTGTTTATTAATCAATCTTATCTTGCATGTTCCTCCAATAATTAATTAATTAATTATATCATGCATTATTCCCTCTAGTCTTAACTGACACTCTCTCTCAGTCAGCTGATATTGATTGACCACTCTTTTGGTCAATCAATTCTCTCAACTCCCACTCACTTGGAGTCTTTTGATCAATCAATTCCTCTCATTCATTCTTAGCCTTTGATCTCAAATCAGCACCTCTTAATCCAGATCATTGATATAATTTCTTAAAATCTATAAAATAACCCTTCATCCCTCACATTCATTACCTAGAATTTTCATAGTTGATTCATGTCCATTCGAGCATTTATCTTGAGAAATTGTGGGCATTTATCATAGCATCTAGGTCATCACACATCTTTTGCAAGCTATCATGGAGGCTTTATGTTGAAGCAATCCAATATTTCAACTAACAAAAGTTACTCCATAATGGGATGGTAAGATTGTTCATGTTTTGGATTCATTTTTTTTATTTGATCTAATCCTTGTTTGAATTCATAGCTTGAATCACAATTTGATCTCATTGGTATGTGGGTTCTATCTCATCTTTTTGGGTTCCTTGATTGAATTCATTGTTAATAATCCATTCCACTTTTACCCCTTACATTAAATGACATACCCGGTGGGACCCACGTCCCTGATCTAATATTTTTATCAAGTTTTTCATGAGTTACAGGTTTTTAGAGTGTGATAGTATTTTAGAGAAGTCATTATCATTAACAAGGTCAATCTTGTCTAGAATTTGGGCACAATCATCTTAAAAAAGGTTCGCACTGTATTAGAAGAAGTTCGCTATTACATAAATGGGCCACTATCGTCTCAGAACAGTCACTATTGATTAGAATAGAGCTACTACTATATTAGAAAATGATCGCTATTACATAAATAGAGCCACATTTTTTTCATTGCTTACTATTTTCTCTTTCAAACTTGTGGATTTTGGTTTTCTAACCCTAACCCTAACCTAGTTGTTGTTTGTTAGAATAGAATCATTTTATCTTGTTAGAATAGAAAACACTTAATTTGGTGCTTAAAAGACAAATTTCTTTGAAGTGTCTTTTGTGCTTGGAAATTTGGATGTGTATCCTCTCCCCTTGCATCATTTTACAATCCTGGGTGATGAGAAACATCTTGGACTTCTCATTTTTTTTCATCGAAGGCATCTTGTATGTGTATCGTCTCCTCTTGCATCATTCGATGATCTTGGGTGAAGAGAAATGTCAAGACACTAAGCCTTCATTTTTTTAGTAGAGAGGCCTACCTTTGAGACATATCCCACAATGGAAACTCAAGGAAACCTCAAAGCACATGTTCAAGTAGGCTAT
This sequence comes from Sequoia sempervirens, assembly GCA_007258455.2. NCBI lineage: Eukaryota > Viridiplantae > Streptophyta > Pinopsida > Cupressales > Cupressaceae > Sequoia > Sequoia sempervirens. The sequence goes on from VDFB02359328.1 coordinate 17,017, forward strand.
ATAAAAGTGTGAAAATGAATGTAAGTAGGACGTATCGAGGTATGTTATACCTTGCACGTCAATTTTGATGTGGGTGTATAGACCACACGTAGGTAGATTAGAGAATTTAGTGTCTCATGTCTGAAGTATACCTCTAGTGTTCATTGAGTCATTACAAATTGTTCTACTTAGAAGCCAAATCCGAGCTTTTATGAAACATTTCTTGAGAAGGTGCAATGGGATAGCTAGTCATTCCATGAAGATATTTGTCATGTACTAATTACTTGTTGAGGCGAAAAACACCTTGTGAGGAGATTTTTTCCTTTCAAGGTAAGAGGTGTATCGTGTACATGTGCATACTCTATTCATCCATTCAAGCTAGGTATTTTATCATGTGAACTCGGCTTAAGAGATGTACCCACTTGACTAAATAGGAATGTGTTTATCAAATATTGATTAGTAATATTTATGGAAGAAAGTTTGTAAAATATCTCCCTTACTTATTGAGTCAGTTATTGCATACTTTTTCTATTGTGTGTATCACTTTCTCTTTCAAAAAAATCACCTTAAATATCAGACCTAAACTTTCAACTTGCAAATTGTCAAAATTGTCATCAAACTAGAAATCAAGAAATAAATTTGCACTTGTCAAAAAAATAGGTTGTTGTTGTGCATCCTACCATGTTTGTCTCAAAATATAGTCACTATTTCTCAACATCTACTCATTCTTGCCTCAGCATCTAGTCACTATTGTATTGCATATGGTCACTATTATGCAGCTGATCGCTATCGCTTATTCTACTTATCTACCAGTCATAGTGTCTAAATAGAGTTTCTCTTGTCATTATTGTCACTACTACCTCTATAGAAGCTCACTATTTTCTTAGATTTTACCTTAGTTGTCTGAAATAGCCACCGATTGTGTATTCTTGCTTAGAATATACTATGCAAACTTTCTCTTAGACCTAGGGTTTGTCAACATAAACCTCTTGGAAAAAAACATCAAATCAGATCTACATCAAACTTTATTAGCATCCTTAGACATCATTAGTCTTTTAGACCAACCTTTGCATCATCATCATAGATCAAATATCAAACTATCCTTTTGACACATATCAAACACAAACCATTAAACCTCATCATTTTACTACAATCTTTACCAAATTAGCTTATCATCTTATGGTCTTGTCAAATTTAGTGGACATTATACTCTCCCAAAGTTTCTAGATTACTATCATTCTTCCTTACTTGCACTCACAAGCCTAGTTCAAGTAGAGAAATAAACATATCCTTTATCAACATCTTTTGAAACTTAGCAAACATCAATCAAATCTTGTCTATCCTTGTGTCCATAGATAATTATCATCTCTAAACATCCAAAAAATCCACTCACACCTTCATCATAGGGTTGAGTATCAAAAACATATCATCATTTTTAAACATCCAAAATCAAACTTTGTTATCAAACTATCCCAAAATCAACGTCAATCAAACAACATCATTTGTCCACTACACAGTCTAGTGTGCCTATTTATGAATAACTACTAGATCTCAATGTATAGAAAGAGTATGGAAGCTAACACAAGTAGCTCTAGTGGACCTACCACCACAAATGTTGAAACTCTAATTCCTATACCATGGGGGTATGATCCAAATGAACCTCCAATTTACTCAACCCCTCAAACAAACACCAACATTACCTCGCAACCACCAATATTCAATGTTCCACCACTACTTGATCTCAATCCATCACAACATGATACCAATTTGCATCTTTTTCTTGACAACAAAACCAACCCCCTAATCCTCAAGATATGATCATAGAAGATGATGATAGTGATGCAAAAATTACTAAAGAGGACATTTTATAATACCCCCAAGACCCTAAGATGCAAACGATAATGGACAAGGTACTTGGAACAAATCCTAACACATATTTTCTCAAACTTGCACAACATGGTGCCAAGTTACCCATGGAATTTAATGTGGAAGCTCTCAAAGACCCAAATCTCATTCACATGGTTGATAATACAGTTGTGAGACAAATCCTAAATCTAGTTGTAGATCCAAAGATACCATCCATCTTTTCCAAGTCAAAAGCACCAGTCAATGAACAACAACATGTTGATAATCCACTATATAGATGGCCATCTCAAGTAGAACAAGCAATTGTTGCTCAACATGGTCAGGGAATCCAAATGCTATGGTAGCTCAAAACATTCCTCAACAATCGACCAATCCATTTTCTACACCATTGTAACATTTGATGTGTCAATAAATACATGCAGGCCTAATGTATCAAGGAACCCATATGAGAAATCCTTACAACAAAGACAAAATACTAACATGTAAAATATGGGTAATCTTCCACCTAGACCACCACAACACACACTAAGTCAACAACCCAACACTAAACCACTACTTCATGCCAACATCTCGCTACAAACACAACACATGGCATCACCCATTTATACCATACCCAATCAAAGAAATCCTCAAGCACAACAAAATAATACATCCCTTCATACACAATGACAACCTACCTACCAACAAACATAAACTAACATCCCCCAAGATCAAATCATGTATCAAACAAATAATCAAGATCAAGCATAAGCACAATGCATGCAACAAAAAACCCAATATGATGACCCTTCATACAATGCGCAATATCAAAAAGGGTTGCAACAACCAAATCTGGATATGAATGTCATGCAAAATCAATATGGATCTTCCTTCATGCAAAATCCACAACAAAAATCTAATACCCATCCTCAAAATCAAACTTGTGTTCCACAACAACAAACAAACACCAATCCTTAACATCAAACTTGTGCTTCACAATAAACTAACATGAATCCACAATATCAAATGCCAAATTCACCACAACAAAACCTCAATGTATAAAAACAACCCAATCCACAAAACCAAACATTCATTAATCAGCAACAACAAAACCCCAATCAACAATATTCAACAAGGTCCTACACCCACACAAAACCCATCATATATGGGACAACAAGGCTAAAAAATGATTAATCCTCAAAAAAACACACCTAGTAACAATATAACAGTACAAATTCAAAACCTTAATCAAAGGATATCAAATATAATACTTGGGAAACCCAAGAAGAGCTATGCATTGCAAGACATATGTCCATATATGTTTGATCACAGCATATCAATAATCCCCTTTTTAAAAAACTTTAAAATTCCCAAATTCAATAAATACAAAGGAAGAAGGGACCTAATCAAACATGTGCGAGAGTTTTCAACAGGTTGCATGGAGTTTACTGTCAATTAATCTTATCTATTGAGACTTTCCCAATAAGTCTAGGAGCTGCAGCTATTGAATGGTTCTCTCATCTACCACTTGGAATCAAAACTTTCGATGAGTTATCCGAGAAATTTATAAATAACTTTTTATATAACATCAAACAATATGTTATAGTTCATGATTTATATAAGATAAAACAAAACCAAGGGGAGTCATTTTCCTCTTACTTGCAATGATGGAGACATAAAGCGAGTAAATGCAAATGGCCCATGCCTGAGAAACAATTTGTTGAAATGTTTATCACAAATATACAAACATAAGCTATCAATTGACTATGCTACACTCTAATACCTTTGAAGAGATCATTGAGAAAGGTTTAGTTATTGAAATATCTCTCATCATGAAAGGTGTCATCAAACTTTACAACAACAAAGATCAAGCATTTGCTTCAAATGATAAACCTCGCATTTGGGAAAAGAACAAAAATGTCACAAATGATGGAGTGGTTGATGCTAAGTTTGTTCAAAACATACAACCACCTCCTAAAAATCTAAAAAATAATGTCCAATCCAATCAAATGAATTACCCTCAAAACAATCAACTTACCTACCCTCAGAACAATCAACAAATGAATCAACCTCAAAACCCTCAAAGAGGACCACCTAGAAAAAATAACCAAACAAGAAGAAAGTACACTATATTGGGAGAACCTCTTGAGGTGGTTATGCAAAAGCGAATTCAATCAAATATCATCAAACTTCCCAATCAAATAGATTGCAAAGAGCCATAATTTAAACCCCCATGGTATAATGAGAATAATCAATGCGAATTCCAACAAATCAAGGGTCATAAGACAAACAACAGCATGAAACTAAAGAATCTCATCCAAGACTTAATTGAAAAAGGCGATGTTGATATCGAGAATCGTCCTGGAACCTTCAAAAAATAATGACATGGGTATTTGCAAGGATCCAATCCCTGACCATTCTAAGGGGAACGACAAAGGTAAAGGATAGGATTATCAAAGAGCTACTTACACCTATGACACCGATAACAACATCCATGTTGTAACAATAGCTAGTAAGAATCCTAAGTGTAACATTACTACAGGAAGAGGGAAGATTACCATTCAAGGATCCTCACTTCAATTGAAAGTTTCCATCAAACCTTCAAATGATTATAATCTTGTTGATCAATTAAAGAAAACTCTAGTCCAAATCTCTATCCTTGAGCTTCTCAAGTTATCCCATGCACATAAAGAGATTTTGGAGAAACCTCTCCTCGAATCTTCCATACCTAATGACATCAACACAAATTAGTTTCAGGTTATGGTTGGGCACATTTTCTCTACACATCACCTTGTCTTTTCTGAAAGTGACCTTCCCAAAAAATGATTCCATAACCAAGCTTTTTATCTTTAAGTTTTTATCCACAAGCATAAAATAAAAAGATTCATGATAGATGGTGGTGCAGGCTTAAACATTTCTACCTTGAAATTGGAAAAAACGGCTTGGATATTCTAATGACATTATTGAGAAAAGAAAAAGCATCATTATAAGAGCTTATGATGATAACGAGAGAAATTTTGAATGAACCATTAGACTTCATGTTCAGGTGGGACCAACGATAGCAAAAACAACCTGTCAAGTACTAGATCTTGAACTACCCTATAACCTTCTCTTGGTATACCCTTGGATCCACACTATGTAATATGTCCCTTCTATGTGTTGGACACTAGGAACACTGAGAGGGGGGGTGAATCAGTGTTCCACAATATTTTATTTTCAAACCATATCTTAAACCATCAATAGCAATAATTAAACCCACAATAGCATTCACAACATATAAAGAGAAGGAAACATGCATACACATTACGGAACACCTTAACACCAAAAATTTTACGTGGAAACCCCGTTAGGGGAAAAACCACAGTGGAGATTAATCCACAATGTATACTCTGTTAAAAGTATGATAAAAGGAGAATGCACTTGCATTCAGGTGCACTGCCTAGAGCTCACTGCTCAAGAGAGAAAGGATCACTGCCTTACAAAGTATAATTGAAATTACAAAAAAAAAATTGAACTAAGAATACAGCATCTACAAATTCCTGGATTCAATTCCAATTAAGCACACAATCAAATTCTGGATCTTTTGACCAGTTCGCACTTTTGCTCTGCTTTGCTCTCCTACAGGAACCCTTCTATAGCATAGACAAAATTCACTCAACAAATCTTCTAAGATTAACCCATATAGCTATTCTCCACTTTTTCGCACTAACTCACTCCACTCTATATATCAAAATGATTTTCTGACCTCCTTTATATACCCACTAATCAAGAATTCATTGTATGTCAGTTTCACAACAAAATATAATATTCTTGCTTATGTCAGCTCAAATCATTAATTAGAGTTGGTGTGTACCCACACAAGTTTGCTAGACTATAGTAGGGACCCGTAACAAAGTTCCAAGCATAAGAAATAGCTAAATACATACTCCACATATATCCACAATACGCCATATAAAATTTGTCAGCCAAAATGAGAGAATAAACCATGAATCATACTCCCAAACCTCTTAGCTTGAACTCCGACTAATGCAACACCACAAAACTTACCAGTAGGATAGTATACATGCTAGGAAGGATTCCCTAGAGATCCACACCAAAAAATAGTGATCCGATGAAATGATCAGATCAGCTTATCAACCAGATGTCTTGTTCTTCATTCTTTATGTCGGTAGATTATAGAATCTCACTTCCCTTGCTGGTAGGAGAAATACTAACACTACAGACCATACTACTGACTGTAGTTGCCATCAATGACAACACAAGTATCCAAAAAGGATCTCTCAAATCCATATGCCAACACTATGTTCCATCAATGCCTAAAATTTCCTTATAATTACAAGGTAGTTACAATATACACTGATCTAGAACCCTTTCATTATTGTAATAGCTTGGAAGAACAATACAATAAAATCTTCCAAGTTCCCAGTAATGATATATCTTTCCATTCATTTTCCTACATTAATCCATCATACCTTGTATCATCTTCACAACCTTCATCATCCTCCACTCCATCTTCATCATCCAATCCACCTCATTCTGACCTCAAGATCCATGTACTTGACAATGGTTGTGGAGACTACCACTTTAATCAATCTTTCTGCATTGGAAAGCTTCCTCCATCACCAAGAACCTATGGAGGACTAAAGGAAATAAACAAAGATAAACTTTTCATTATTAAAATCAAATCTACAATATTCACTAAATGGGGAGACATGAAAGATGAAGTGGTTCTTGAATAAGATCTCTCTACATGGCTCTACAAAAAGGAAAAAGAGGAAGAAAAAAAAATACCTGCAATGCCTATACATCTAGATAGTAAAGGTTATCAACTTGCTAAAAGTATGGGATCATTCACTGGAAAAGGTGGCCTTGGTTTCAATGAACAAGGTATGAGGGAGCCTATCATCATATAAAAATGCAAGAAAAATCAAGGACTAGGCTATGGTTTGTTAGAAACTATTACTCCTAATACTAAAATAGCCTCTTGTGAGGAAGGTTCTTCTTCTATCATGGTTGGGACATCAGATGATTTTGATCCTATTAATGACGATCTATACATCATAAACCTATTTGAAGACACTTGCATAAATACCCTTACCACCTTTTCCTTTAATCCTACATCCCAAACACATGAACTCCAACTCGCTAACCCAAAACTAATTGATTGGGATTAGCAACACCAATCACCTGTTATGGAAATATTCCAAAATGATGAAGCTATCACTGAGTTCATGGGACTTTGAAATGGTATACCACTTGGAGACCACAAGATTGACTTTGATATTGAGCTAGGACAAGAAGCATATTTTGGTAGAGAGATTGTATCCTCTAGTTGCAAAAATGAAAATAAAAATCTAAACATCAAAATTAGATCCCCTGATGAAAACTACAATGTGGCATTATTAGATTGTGAAAAGGACAAAATAAAGGACATATCTAAGGGTGAAACCCTCCCTTAGGCACTCGAGGATGGAGGATTCAATCTCCCTATCACCAAGTATGAAGAAATATTAGTAGTTTTGGTTGAAGAATCTAAACCCATAAATGTGGGAACAATAAAGGCACCAAAAATAACCTATCATGTAGTTACTCTAGATCCCGAGGAAAGAAAAAACTTCACAAATTTTATACAAGAACAAAACATTTTCCTAGACTTATGCAGATATTTCAAGTTTGGATCCAGCTTTAGTAGTTCATCATCTCAAAGTTTTCTTTGGAGCTAAATCGGTGAAATAGAAGCATCGCAAGATGCACCCTCAGATAGTGCTCCTAGTCAAAGTGGAACTTCAAAAATTTATTGATGTCGGATTCATTAGACCTATTGATTATCTTGAGTGGTTGTCAAACCTAGTACTGGTATTGAAACCCACTAGGGGCATAAGTATCTACACTAATTTTGGAGACCTCAACAAAGCATTCCCGAAGGATGATTTCCCCCTCCCGAACATTGACATGATAGTAGATTTGACATTCGGTCATGAAATTTTTTCTCTTATGGATGGCTTCTCCAAATATAACCAAATCAAGATAGCACCTGACAACCAACATAAAATAGCATTCACTTGTCCCTGGGGAACTTTTTGCTAGAATTTCATGTCATTTGGCCTAAAGAATGCAAGAGCTACCTACCAAAGGGTGATGACTACTGTATTTCATGACATGTTTCACATAGACATGCAAGACTATGTAGATGATATTTTGGAAAAATTTATCACAAGGAAAGGACACCTAGGTAATCTGGCAAGCATATTTCAAAACTTAGAAGAGTATGATTTGTGCCTAAATCCAAGGAAGTGTGTTTTTGGTGTGATATCAAGAAAACTATTGGGTTACATAGTATCCCAAAGAGCCATCGGGGTAGATCCCACAAAATTCAAAGCTATCATGGAAATTCCTCCCCCGAAGACATTGAAATAGTTGTGTAGCTTATAACAAAAACTATAATGAATCTAAAGATTCATAACCTAGTTAGTGGATAAATTTCATCCTTTTACACGCATGTAACCTTCAAATAGGATGGAAAATGTGAACAAGCTTTTCAGCAGATCAAAGACTATTTGGGAACTCCTCTAATTTTGATGCCTCCAATATAGGATAAATCTATGATCTTGTATGTATCAGCAACATCAACAACATTGGGAGCTTTGTTAGCATAGCTTGATGAGAATAACAAAGAAAGAGAAGTGCACTAAATTAGTGATAACCTGGTTAGTTATGAGAGAAACTATTCACCCATTAAACGAGCTTGTTTAGCAATTTTCTTCGCATCCCAAAATCTTAGACATTACATGTTGAACTGAAAAATCAAGCTAATATCCAAATTTGTTCCCTTGAAATATCTCCTGGCTAAAGCAGCTCTCATATGAAGAATGGTGAAGTGGGTCATGATACTTAGTGAATTCGACATAGAATATGTGGACAGAAAAGAAATTAAAGGACAAGTAATAGTAGATCAATTAGATAAAACACCTTTTGAATATCATCAGCTGTTGATATTAGAATTTCTTGATGAGGGCATCCTTGTGACTATTCAAGTAAACCATTGGACACTATACTTTGATAGATCTCATACTCAGCATGGATCAAGGTCAATATCCTTTTTCTCACACTTCAAGGAGATAGTATACCTAAATCATATACAATTTCCTTTCCTTTCACAAATAATATATCTAAATATGAAACACTAATCACTGGGCTAAAATGGTTGTTGAATGGAAAATCAAAGATCTATACGTTTATGGTGATTCACAGTTGGTCATCAGACAAGTGAATAATGAATACCAAAATAAGGATGATAAGTTGATGCCTTATAAGAGAATAGTGGATAGTTTTAAGTAGTACTTTCTGGTCATCTTCTTTGAATAGGTCCTGAGGTTCAACAACAGAACTATCAATGCCATGGCAACCATTGGTTCACTTCATGATATACCACAAAACATTCCTAGGTTTGAATTCCTTGTGGAACAATTGTTTATACTAGCATTCAATATCTCAAAATTCAAACTTGTGTGTGATGTTTGTGGTCTTGATTCACCTTGGTACCAAGACACCTACACCTACATCCAACATAGAACCATACAACCTCACCTTACAAGTAACCAAAAGAAAAAACTTATCCACTGAACCACATGCTTCACTATCCTCAAAGATACTTTATACCATCAAAGTCTTGATGGAACATTACTCTGATGTCTCAACGTGGAAGAAGCTCGAACTGCCTTACAAGAGGTACATGAAGGTGTTTGTGGGTCTCATTTTAGTAGGCCTAATCAAGTAAAGAAGTTTCTAAGAACTATATACTACTGGTCGTTAATGGAACAAGAAGCTATACACTATTCAAAGAAGATCCTTCAATGTCAACAACATGGTGATCTTGTTCATGCACTTGCACAAGAGCTACGTCCAATCTTTACACCTTGACCCTAAAGAATGTTGCAATTGTGTATAAAAGTGAAATAATTTTTTTTTAAAGTAATAATATTAAGTTAATTAGTTGCATACATTCACTAAGTTACGCGACGTTACACTACTTGAGTTTCCATAGACGACTTTGGTGGTACTAGGTATATTTAATTAATCATAAACTTAAAATAAACATTGCATATCAGAAATTCCATTCAGAGATAGTTTAAAATTACAAGCAGTTCTTGTATTTGTTTGAAATAATATTACAATACTACATTCATCGTGGTAGTTCAATAATAGTTACAATTAGATTTTACAATGTTCACCTCATAATCAATTGAGGGAAGTTTCCAATTACAAGATTTACAATAAGAAAATACACATATGTATCCAAGTACGAGCTCTCCATCCATGAAGCTCTGATGTAGCGATCATAGCCGGGACAATGAATAAGGTGCACGTTCCCATAGTCCTTGGCTGGTGCAGTGGGTCCACCCCGTGCTAGGGAGATAGTAATATGGTTACCTAGACATAACACATTTCACCTAGACACAAGTACATAACTAACTAATGGTTGTGCCCTGATTAGAACGAAATCAAAATATATTGAGTACACAAGGTAAAGTTATTTTAGGTGGGTAATCATCACAATGTTACCAAAGGTTACCACATTCTTGCAAAGGCTATTTACATTTTGCAAAACTATTTAAGTCCGAATATATTTTAAGGTAACAAGATATCGATTTGCCATTCCAGGCCTTCTCATCTTATACTCAAGACTGTACTAGCTCTAGAGTCTATAAGCGAGGCATAATCATCTTGTTAAAGATTTTTAATCTAACTACTGTGTTATTTAGTTATCACTAACTTACTAACTCTTTGTAAGTTACCCTGACACCACTTTGTGTGTCGGCCCTCACACAGAGCCACTCCCCTAAACATAACAAAGGAATCTAAGTTTCCCCGACTAAGATAGGAAAGGTGTACATACATACAACATAAAATTCTACACTTTTCATAACGAACATCAATGACTATATTCATAAAATCAGGTATCTAAACACCATGCTAATACCATGTACACAACCTTAGCCAACACATGAATTCAACTTAACAATCCCAATTCCCACATTTAACAATTTGTCTGGAAGACTTGTACATCTACGACATTCCCAATTTGCCCAACAAGAAACACGATATAAAGCAAATTGAAAAATAAACGTCTACTATTCGGATTTACTAAATCCAATCAGGCAATAATTTGAAGTATAAAATTAATCTTCTAAGGTATAATTTAACTTCTATTCATTTCGAATAACAAATCTACAATATGTCCAATTTCATATCATTTACTAGAATAAAATCTATATAAACTTTAAAAACATCAGTTTAATCAAAACACCAATAACTTTGTTATAATGATTTAATTATTAAATGTCTATATCTAAACATTTAATAAACTACTTTTAAATATCTCACTTATAAAACCAATATATATGTTTCTGAATTCTTTTAAAAATAAATTAATATAATTAAATATATTATATATATATTTTTTATATATAATATATATTATATTAATAATATATATTGCATATATAAAAATAAATATATAACAATTATACAAGATTCTATTTTTAAATGCTAAGTAATTTAAAGTAAATAAAATCATATTTT
>VDFB02359329.1:0-21272 GCA_007258455.2 Sequoia sempervirens
GGAGAGGACCCAGATGATTGAAAACTGAATGCACTGAGGATTTCACTGACATGCAAATAAAAAGCAGCTACTGCAACTTGATGAAGTTCTTGAAAATTTCCTTCAGAAGAATAAGGTGAAACGACCCAGATGATTGAAAAATGGAAAACCTTGGCCTTCTCTTTGAAAAACTCGATCTTCTGGATGAAAAAGCTTGAAAAAGCAAGGGTTTATGTTTGCTGATCTGAAAAATCTGATGAAAAACCAGCAAATATGAATTCTTGGATCATAAAAATTCTTCAAACTTGCTGCTCCAACTTTCTCCTTTGAATGCTACCTGCAAAAACAATAAAAATAACATGAAAGAGAGGTGTTAAATAGACTTAGGGTTTTGTTTTTTTGCTTTGCTTTCTTTTGCTTTTATTTCCAAAACCCTAAAATCTCAGTTCCTTAAACTTGGACGCCATCTTCTTTCTCTTGCAATTTTGAAACTTATGGGAAGTTGGGCGCCCTCCTTCACCAGGGGCGCCCACTTTAAGCAATGTTAGCCATTTTTATGATCTTCAAAGTTCTTCATTGACACCTCTTCTACTGATGATCTCATTGAATCTGATGCTCTGGGCACCAGATTGATTGCCTATTATGCTCATCGTGAAGCTGACGAGATATTAAGAGGGGTTTTCTAAGGGATACTTCGTCAAACAGTGAATTTTAGGCCCTCAAAAGCTTGGGCGCCCTTCTTGTCTGGGGGCGCCCATGTTCACCAGACTTAGTTTATTTTTCATTTGACTTGTTTGCTTCTGAATCTCAGTTCTTGGCCCTCATCAGACCCTCTGTTCAGTGCTTCATATCTGGCGACTGCGACCTTCGATTGACGTGTTGGATATCTCGTTGGAGAGTTGGATCAACTGTGAAGAGATCACGTTAGAGCCTCATCTATGAATTCATTTGTTTGAGCCCTTGAAAACTTGGGCGCCTCTTCTCTCCTGGGGCACCTAAACCTTCCAGACTTAGTCATTTTTTCATCTGATTTCACTTCAAGTTTGAAACCCTCATTCTGTATCCTTGACTTCGATCTGAATTTGCCAGAGAACGACCAGTCGAATGATCTAACGAAGACAGGCATCACGAAGCTGGCTGAATGCTGAAAAGATCGAACACAACCACCAACCCTAACAGTTAATTTGGATGCCCTAAAAAGTTGGGCGCCCTTCTTCACCAGGGGCGCCCAAAGTCACCAGACTTAGTCAAATTTTGATAGTTTTCACTTCTTTTCATTCTGACTTCAGTTTGGAACCTCCCTATTTAGCATCGAATTCTGGATGACTGGATCATCTGATGACTGCATCGTTGAATTCGTCGCGGAGCTGGCAGAGAACTAAGCAAGTTTGGTTGGAGGAGTAAACTCTGATTTTATCATCTGGTGCCCTAAAAAGATGGGCGCCTATTTTCTTCGCCTAGGGCGCCCAAGTTTGACAGTGTTAGAAAATTTTCATCATTTTTCATTTTCTTCCTCGTTCTTCGTGCATGTTCATCATTTCACCTTCTGTTGAATGCTCTGAATGTTGAATCTGACACCTGGCAGCCGGCTAACCTCCATTGATGACCTCAGAGCTCCTAATTCGCCTCTGAAAAAGCAAAATAGACCCACTAGGGTAAAACTGATTATTTTGAGATTCTGACTGCACCAGCCTGATATGGACGTAATTTGAGCCAATCAAAATTAGTTTGAACCTCGACTTTAACCAACTTTCTATATTTTAGAAAGTTTTGCTTGCATCCGCTTCAAAGAAACCTGTAAACGCTACTAATTTTAGAAAATTTCTAAAAAATAGCAGCTTTTCCTAAAAAGTAGGATGAAAACCGAGATCCTGGTTTTGTAGATTAAGTCATTTCCAACGGACGCATCGCCGATTTTGAAAAAATTGTTTTACCCCTTCATGCAAGACATGCACACCCAAATTTTGACTTTTTTGACTGATTTAACAAGACTTTTACTCATTTCTTCAAAATGTCTATGTAACAAAAATTTTAATTTTGGGGTACAACAGGCCCTCAAAATCAAGGGCGCCTATCTCCTTCTGGAGCGCCCAACTCCTCCAGACTTAGCCAATTTTTGCTTGATTTTCATTCTTCAGATTTGAATCTTCATTTTATACCTTCAGCTTGATCTGGATTTGCCGGTGATTGACAAGTATGACAATCTGACAAAGACATCCATTGCGAAGCTAATAGGATCCTAAACAGATTGAGCTCATCTGCAAACCCTAATTGGTGAGTTTGACTTCTCAAAAGGTTGGGTGCCCCTGGGCACCTGGGGCGCCCAAAGTACCCAAACTTAGAAAATTTTCAGTGATTTTCATGGTTTGCCTTTTGCCACTTGGTTGAAACTTCTTCATTTGATATTGAATTCCGGGTGACAGGTTGATCTGTGATTGCGCCATCGGGCTCACTGCAGAGTTGGGAAGAATCTGAACAACATTGCCTGGGAGCACGAACCCTAATTTTATCATCTAATGCCCTGAAAAGTTGGGCGCCTATCTCCTCTTGGGGCACCGATGGTTGGCAAAGAGTCAAATTTTGCAGTTTTCAACTTCCTCCTTCGTTCCTCATGCATGTTCATCATCTCATCTTTTGTTCAGTGCTTGAATGTTGAATCTAACACCTGGTAGCTGACTGGCCTCCATTGATGACTTCAGAGCTCCTGAAATGCTTTCTGAAATGGAAAAAGCAAAATAGACCCACTAGGGAAAAACTAGTCGTTTTGTGATTTTGACTGCACCAACCTGATGAGGAAGTATTCTCAACCAATCAAAATCAGCTTGAACCCTAACAGCCAAACTTTCTACTTTTAGAAATTTTCTATTTTTAGAAAATTTTACGAGCATCCGTTTCGAACGAAACCCAAAAAAAGTTACTATTTTTGGAAAGTTTCTAAAAATAGCAATTTTTTCTAAAAAGTAGGGATGAAAAACTGAGATCTAGGTTTTGTAGAATAGGTCACTCTAAGCAGACCCAAATCGTCGGATTTTGGAAATTTTGAGTTTTTACCCCTCATACAAGACATGCAAACCCCAATTTTGACCTTTTTTGACTATTTTGACAAGACTTTTATTCATTTCTTCAAAATTCCTAAGTGTAGAAAAAAATTTAATTTGGGGTACAACATACTGTACTCGCTACAATGCGTAGCCTTAGTTCACCACCCTGCTCGACTTGGATAAGCAACTGACCTAAGGCTTTCCGAACTCCTTGTCCTGCCTGGTTATCATGCTCTAACTTCACTATTGGGGTTTGAAGGACTAACTACCCGACAACCCAGTTCAAGTACAAACCAAGGTTTTGACTATCTGTCTCGATTATCAATACATTAAACATCTAGGACTTATGAACTTTCAATTCCGTCTGATACATTTCTACTTCATCATATATGAACAAAAGTCTTCTTTTCAGTATGTGACCTACGGCCTGAGCTCACCACCTTACCCATTTTGGGGTAGCTGGAGTACAAGCTCGTTCTCTTTGTGGCTCTCTTGTTTTAAAATCCTTAATGGTGTTTAAGCAAGGTTTACGGTTCTTTACAGCTTATTAAAATCCAAAACCTCTAACTCTAATTTTTGAACATTACAGAGCAACATGTAAGTGCCCACCAGATTAAGGCCCCGACAGACCCCCTTTTATTTGAGTTGTTCATTTGATGTTTTGCCAGCATATTATACAGATTCAAATTGTAAAGATTCAGAAAGTAAAATAAGTTCCAAGACTCCATTGCTCACTGCAAATTTTGTACTCTCTCCCTACAAGTGGATGTTTAAGAAGGCAGCATGGAAAGATTTGAAATCAGTAATTTAAAGAGTCTAAGGGTCTGTTAAATACTACAATGAAAGGGGTAGTCATCCTCAGAACCAAAGGCCATTAAGCTCAAAGACGCATACAAGTTTGTCATATTTGAGGTAGTACCAATGGCTTACTACAGCAATACTGTTTATTTTTCTTGCTTTAAGTGATTCACAGAAAAGGCAATCTTAAGTAAAATTCTCCATTCTTTCGTCCCAACCAAGAGTCGTCTACAAAACTTGATGGGTTCCTCATGGCATCTATGTGTGGAGATAGGTGGAATAGAAGAAACTGAGAGTAAGCCAGATGAATAAAAAGAGAAACAAGATAAAGACAGTAGCTCATTCAAAGCTTCCACCACATAAAAACAGAATAGTAAACTCTCACAATCACACCAAGAAGTGTTCACTTCTTAAGCAACAACACATGCACTCTATTCTTCCTATGATGAATATTTAAAATAAACAAAGAATTGATGCACCATACCTAAGTTGGGTACATACATTCTTCCCATGTACCGAAGTAGTCCATCGGCTTCAAATTGAAACCCATCGTATCTAGAGTCTCGGGGATTAGCCTTTAAGGCTTGCCTGACTTGCTGATAATATTCATCCCCATCAGATTGCTGTAGTACATGACCACGAAGACTAGCTCGTACTGAGATCACGGACGAAACATGCCTCCTTCTACTAAGGTCATTTACCACTCGGTTTTCTTTTCTTTTAATATAGCTGATCTCAAAGTCATAGTCAGATATTAGTTCAACCCATCTTCTTTGGCGAGCATTCAAATTAGGTTGCGTGAAAAAATATCGTAAACCCTGATGTTCTGATCTTAGTTCAAAGGGCTTACCTAGCAGATAATGCCGCCACATCTGTAGTGCATGCACTATTGCTACTAACTCAAGGTCATGAGGGACATAAATTTGTTCATAGCTCTTGAGCTTCCTTGATTCATATGCTATTACTTGCCTGTCCTGCATAAGTACACCCCCTAGTCCTTCCCCTGAAGAATCAGTGTTGACCACAAATAGACCCTCTAGGTCAGGTACTTAAAGGATAGGTGTCATAGTTAACTTTTCTTTCAATATATCAAAAGCTTCCTAACATTTCTCTGCCCATTCAAATCTCTTTCCCTTTCTCTGAAGTGAGGTGATGGAGCATGCAATTCTAGAGAAGTTGGCTACAAACCTCCTATAATACCCTGCAAGGCCCATGAAACTATGCACTTCATGCATGTTTTCCGGTTCTAGCCATTCCAAGATTCCCTTTATTTTTTCCGGATCTACCACGATCCCTTCTGCGGAGATAATGTGCCCAAGATATTGCACTTCCTTTTGGATAAATGAGCACTTGGATAACTTCCCATAAAGTTTGTTTTCTCTCAGGCGTTGCAATACAAGCTGTAAATGCATGAGGTGCTCCTCATATTTCAAATATATCAGGATGCCGTCTAAGAAAACAAGTACAAATTTATCGAGACAATCCCAGAACACACTATTCATTAAGTTCATAAAAGCAGCTGGTGCATTTGTCAAACCAAAAGGCAATACGGTGAACTCATAGTGCCCATACCTTGTTCTGAAGGCTATCTTAAGGATGTCTTCATCTCATATTCTAAGCTGATGGTACCCCGACCGCAGATCGATCTTAGAGAATACCGTCGCCCCTCGCATTTGATCGAAGAGATCATCTATGCGTGGCAAGGGGTACTTTTTTTTCACAGTGGCCTTGTTAAGCATACGGTAGTCTATAGATAGCCTTAGGGTGCCATTCTTCTTTTTGACAAAAAACACCGGTGCACCCCAAGGTGAGACACTAGGTCTAATCAGACCCTTATCCAAAAGTTCTTGCAGTTGTGCCTTTAACTCCATCAACTGATATGGAGCTTTGGAGATTGGCACACTAGTTCTAATCAAACCCTTTAAGCATACGGTAGTCATCTAATATGGAGCTTTGGAGATTGGCTCCGACCCGGGAATGAAGTCGATGGTGAAGTCAAATGCCCTTTTTGGAGGTAGTCCGGGCAATTCTTCAGAGAAGACATCTGCATAATCCCTAAGGTAGGGATACTTATCCCATTCGGAGTCTTTCCTCTTTGAAACTCCCCCACAATCCCCTATTGAAGTTTTTTGGGCTTCATAAAACATCAAATCATCAAAGAAAATAATTTTTCGGGTTTCACTTGGCTCTACTAATTCCTCCATCTTGACTGACAACCCCTGCGTTTAGCCCTCTTAAGCTGCATTGCAGAGATCTACCTTAGTCTAACCGGTCTTTCAGTACCTTGAATGACAACTTTTTGCCCAAGGTCATCTAGGCATTCGATTGTTTTTGCGAAACAGTCCAACTTTGCCCTATGTCTCCATAACCAATTGATTCCAAGAATGACATCGTAGGATCCCAAAGGGGCCACGTAGAGGTTGGCTTCAGTTGAAAAAATGGGTAAGTCTACCCTAGCCTCTGTTGGCGTAACAACTAGCACCTCTAGAGTAAGAGTTGGTACGGACAGCTATGTACACTACGCAATGAGTGCTCTTCAAATTAGGAGGGGAAGCTCCCTCATTGTGCTTTAACAAAAATGCTTGGAAAGGGAAAAGTAATCTAAACTATCTCCTGTCTTTTTGTCTCAGCTGTAGAGGTACAAGGCTTTCAAGAAAACTCTATATGTTGCAGCTAAGTATTTTCTGGTTTCGCAGACTACTAACTACAACTAGGCTTAATTACTTAAAATCTATCCAGTTTCCTCAAGAAAATAGAGCATGAGGAAATGGAGCAAGGATGACTATCTGACGATAAACAAGTATAGATTCTCAACTTGAAGGCAAGGTGGCACATCTATTAGCTCAATCTAAACAAGTTTATTGGAAACAACAATATACAATAAACCAAGTTCAGATTCTCAACTTGAAGGCAAGGTGGCACATCTATCAGCTCAATCTAAATAATTTTATTATTCACACACATCACACGATAACCAAGTACAGATTCTCTACTTGAAGGCAAGGTGGCACAACTATCATCTCAATCTGAACAAGTTTATTGAAAACAAAACAGATTTTATCTAAGGAAAGAATTCACCATTATAATTGCATGAAACCCTATGTGGCATAACAATTCATCATAATAGCAAACACGCATGAACAGATACAGAACGAGCAATATTGAGGGCAAGGTAGGCACAGCATATATTTCTCTCTCATGCAAAAGTTCGTGAACAGATACAATAATAGCGATACTACAGGCAAGGTGGGCACAGCATGTATGCTATTACACAAAAGTCATGTACAAATGAGCAAAAGCTCTTATTTATAGACATCAAAAGGTGTAGGGAACCCTAAAATCACCTTGAGTCAATTACAGTCTTGCAATGCATGCAAGATTTATTGCTAAGCCCTAATAAAGTAAACTATACAGTCAACTGGAAAGTTACCATCAGTTAACCGGAACATCTAATCTAAAAATGGACAATTGTGCAAGCATGCACGTCCTTATTGAAAGCATGTTAACTGGAACACTACCATCAATTAACGGAAACCCTAAATAAAACTCCAAGTAAATAAAGCTGATCTCAGAATAGATATGCATGAGATAGGACAGCGAGTTAACTTGAGAAGATAACGCCAAGTTTAACTCCTGTGTGTAATGTCTATTCTAAGAGGTGGGAACTGAAGTCTACTGATTGTGATCTCGAGCAACCAATCCCTCAACGAGATTGTTAACTGCATCACTATCTGGAGCTCTGATACTCTAACGAAGAATACTATGCCTGTGCAGCATGTCCTCACCAGCTATGATCTGGGACTGAAGTTCACCTCTGTTCCTTGCTTCATCAAACAACGTTGACATGACTGTAAGCTGATTAATCTTAAAGCCAACGGTCTCCCCACTGAAAATAGTATGAACAAGTGCTTGCAGCTCTGACTGAACGTCGGTAAGCTCAACATACACACCACCCCCAATCTGATATCGACATGGCAAGCGAGATACTAGGGTCCTCACAAACCGGAGTGAACTAGTAATGTGCTCTCTACTCTCAGCCAACTCTGACGCCATAGTCTCCTCTATCTTTGCCTTGAAAACCAACTGTGTTTTCTAGAGTAGATAGCTTCTTTATCCTCTACATCTGTGACTGATTCATATGCCATACTTAGGTGAGCAATCATAATCTCATCCCGGGGTCTGTTGATTGCCATGTCTTGCTCCTCATCCTGGAGACGAAGATGAAGCTCTCGTGCATTGTACCGCAACTGATATAACTCTGTAAGCATAGCACGGCCTCTAGCAACGAACTCCTCCTCCCACTCATCCAAACACTTGCCATATGCAACTAAATGATTAAGTTGACCATGTTCTGCTGGGGGCTCAAGCATCGACGGGGGTGTGGCAATGACATTTGACCTGTGGACAAGGCTAGAAATGTACTGACAAAGCTGTCTGATTTCAGCCTTGAGGGCTGCCTTATCTTCTCCATCTTTCAGCATTCTATCCCTAGCACTGTCTGTAGCAACCTATAGGAGATCAGCCTGAGTCTGGCGTGTGCTATGACCAAGGTTGACTGTGATAACCTCAAAGTCCTGAGATTCCAACTCGTCCAACCTTTTCCCCTGTGGAGGTATAGCAGTCTCGACGACGATCTCCATGTCAGTATTTCTCTCCACATGGACCATGTTTTTGACCTTCTTGTCTGGCGCATCCTGGTAAACCTGGTCAAAATCTGAATGATTAAGGACATAGGATGGCTGCCTCCTCTTCCTTCCCAATTGAGCTTCAATCCAAGACTGATCTCGACTAATGCTACTGGAAGGGTCTATACTCTATACTAACGACAGGAGGTTGTGACGAGAGTGAATATATAGAAGAACCACTGCGAGACAGGGAGTCTAAATCCAATTCAATGTGAATTGGTGCTGGTGACTGCTCCGAAACTGGTGTAGGAACTTGAGGCTGAACCAAGACCCATGGACTCAACTAGCTCAACTGCTAGGTTGTCCGTCACGCCCGTGGGTGTATTAATAGCAAGCCACTTTACCTTTTGAATTGTTTGGCGCTTTGACCTTTCTTAGGAGGGTTACTCCTCTTCTTCTGCTTAGGTTTTGACGAGGAAGGTAGCGGGATTCACCACCGGGCGGCTCTGCTTCTAGGCATAATTTACCCTCCCCGGTTCTTCTTTGTCACGAGGTAAAGTATACTATTTTGAATAACTCTACTTGACCTCTCCTTTACTGTTGCGTACTCCTTGGCGTACCAATCAACTATTAGCAGGGTTGTGTAACCTGCTCTCTGAAAAACTGAGGAAGAACTTCTCCCTCATCATCTGATAAACCTCCCACATCTTCTGACAAGAAAACAGAAATTGTGAGAGAGAGAAGCAGCCATAGCTACGTCTGCGAACCTCGAAGTCATCTGCACAATTTGCCCAATAATCCTCCATAGAAGGCTCATGAAATGCGCGTCCAACAAGGCGAGTTGTGTAATGACCGAAAAGATCATAGGCACATGCCTCAACAAGATACTTGAGATGATATTTCTCGAAGCCCTCGTCTCCGCAACTTTGCATCAACCGCCGAATTTGCACCAATACATTCCAAACTGGAAAAGGAAAATTAGCGTGATGGTCTATGCTTGCGCGTAAAAGACGCATGAACATCATGCAACCGCCTCGTGAACTCCATAAAGACTGTCTTATCCGAAGGATAACGTGGAAGCATAGCTGGATTTCCTGTAAATCCATATACTCGGATGTAGGTGTATGTCGGGAATTGAATAAACCAATCCACCCAACCATCCATCACTGCTCTAGCAACTACCGAGATACGAACGTGCAACTCCCAGTCCAAATTTCTCACTATATAAGTCAGGAAAGCCTCGTGAATACACTTGAAATGACGTTCAGCCTTAGTGAACTCAAGCTGATCATAATACTGATAGACTTTCTAAACACTGAGAATGCCCACGGTGTTTAGTCCTCGGAACTGACCCTGATAAGCAATCAAGTACACGAGATAAAAACACATGTGAAACTCATGAGCAACTAGGAAACCGGTGATCTGCTTGTGGATAACATCGCTGATGAAGGATGCCCAGTCATAATGCTCCTGCCCAGATATGATGCGACCAATGATGTAATACATCCAAGGCTGGAAAACATTTGCATGTGATTGACTTGAGACACGATTCAAGAGTGTAATTAGAATCGCATACTCATCCTTGTACTCACCACGACCCACATTGTTTGGCAATTTGTTCTTCGCTTGCTTTAACCATCTTTCTGCCATTTTACTCTGGCACTTGTCCACATCAGCATTGAATGCCTACTCGCACTGCTCCATAGAAATCACTAGACTGTTTAGGTGTTGAGGTATACCAAAACTTCTTTCAACGTCCAGAGGCTTGAGACTGCAAATGACTCGTCCATCTACTGACACTATCTCACGAGTAGTAGAATTGTAATGCTTAATACAAGACATCACGAATTCAATACAATGAACGGAGATAGGTATGGAAGCGGCCTCCAATAACCCGGACACTGCTGAATGTTTCAATAATCGAAACCTCTGATCTTGACTGGATCTAGAACTGCTTCGGCAAGACCTTGTGAAGATTCGTCTCAACCTGCCTCGATGAAGTCGCGGAGTAAGGACCTGCTTTGGTCCCCAGATTCGCTAAGTGTATCGTGATTCGAAAACTCGCTGCTGCGAACTCCGACTATGTTCCGACAAGATTTCGAAAGCTAAAATAGCCTTTTGAAGAGTTATTTTCGGCGAAAAATCTGAGATATGGGTTTTGTCCAAAAAAATATTCTAAGACAACCCAGAACGTCAGAAATGCGAAAATCTAACTTCTACTTGACCATGCAAAGAGATTTCAGTTGAGAAAATTAGAAACTCAAGAACGAATGTTCTGGAGTTAAAAATTCCTGAAAAATCAAGCGCACGATTTTAATTCGAGGAAGCTATACAAAAATGATCCAGATGTTGAGACTTGCCAAATTCGCCAATTTCAAGAACATGCGAATTGTATTTTGAAATAAATTTGAGAATCAAGGAGGAAAAAGACGTTTTTTATAAGCTCTTTCTTCTGTGAAAATCGCCCCTGTTCCTCAAACTTGCTGATGAATGTGAACAAAAACCTACAAAAAGAATGTGTTTGATGAAATCACCTTTGAAAACTGATGAAGAATTTGCCTTTGCCTGTAAAACTCGCCTTTGCCTTGAGAAATAGGAATTTCCTTGAAGCTGTGAGAATGAATAATGATGGCGCCATGTTTAAATAAGGAAAATTCGCACCATCTTGTTTACTGCAAGATTTAAAACCTTAACCAAAATAGAAGGCTTCTGATTGGACCCCCTTCAGTTAACTGACACTGACCCGAAGTCCCGAAATAAATAATAATAAAATAATATTTATCATGCAATTTGAAATCCCAGCACAAAAAGGGCGCCAACTTTAGAAATTCGCCATTTAATGCTAAAAATGCAAGAATAAATATTAAATATTATTTAACTTCAGTTGACAAACCGAATGAAACTTTAGGATTCACCAGCAAACCTCACTGATTTCAAAAAGTCATTACTTCGCCTCATAGGCGTCCATTTGCTCAAGATATTGCAATTTTTATTAACTTCCTACTTTGTAGCCGACTACAAAGTTACAACTGGCCATCTTCGACACTGATTCCCGGGTGACCAGATGATGCTGAGACTAAACAGGTGTATTCATTGCGAAGCCTGCAAAGCAAGGAAGAAATGTCTGCTAGGAGTCATCACTGCAAAATCCATCATTAAACACCTCAAAAAATTAGGCGCCCTTGATTAAATTGATTTTCAGAAGTCAAACTTAACCATTTCTCCAAACTGCCATTTGACACTTCAAATGGCTGCTGACGATGAACGGTGAACCCTGCTGACAGGCAACCAAGCTCATTGCATGCCTAGGAGTATTCCGCATCCAACGAATATATGCAAGGCATCTGAAAGCTGCATTAAGGACCTTTAAAGTAAAAGCGCCCCTAGCTTGAAAAGGCACGAACACCATTTTGACGAAAGTGCAACTCTCAACTAGATGTCCTACTTTGACCTCTGATATCTGGAGCTAGGATGACCCGATTTGAGCACTGTCTGTTTCGATGCACAGCCAGAAGGACCTACGAGAGAAGACTCTAGAGGCAACGAAGCAAGAAAACTGCTTCTAAGACTTCAAAAAGAAAGGCGCCTTTCCCAAGATGGAATATACGACCAGACTTGGCCATTTTCTGAGTTGCCTTCATTTTACAGTAGTTCATCAAAGACCTCGCACGTACGAGCATTTGCCAAATCCCGAAGGCTGACGGCTGGGCTCGTTGAATAGCTGGAGTAATTACGCTCAAGTCCCGTGAAGACTTCGAACGTCAATAACTCCATCTGACAAGCCTAAAGGCTAGGCACTCCTGGCCTACAGAAATACAATGAAATTTATATGCCAGTCCGCCCGTGAAATTACGTGCCTGGCAGAATCTCTGCCACGATCTTACAGAATGTCGGATTAACAGGCAACTTGGTGCATCGCGAAGATGAGCTAGAGTAGCACTGATGTCAAGAAGACCTCGTCAGCAAACTCTGCCATCTCAGAGGTCATTTTGAAGGGCGCCCCTGAGCTACAGGCGCACTGGAAAAGCAATTATACCATTTGAAGAAGTTCTGTGATGTGAAGTCTCTCCATAAGCTCATCTTCAGACGTCGACTACCGGAGCTCTAGGACTCGGATGACTGCGTTCGATAGCTTGTCAGACAGGCAGACTAGTCGTGAAGAGATTGACTGCATCAATCATCAGGAATACCAAGATCTAACGCCCTTTAAAGAGGTGCGCCCTTAAGCTACAGGAGCGCAAAAGCTGGAAAAGGACAAGCTTCTGCAAACTGCAACTTTGGAATCTTCAACTTCTGTCGCCAGTAACCGAAGTTACGAGTCTCGGATAGCCTCGCAGGATAGCTCATCGGATAGGCAGACTAATTCTAAAGAGTTTGACTGTATTCATGAGCATTTACCACAAAATTTAGGCCTTCAAAAAGAAGGGCACCCCTGGGCTACAAGGGCGCAATTCTGCTTTTCCTTGAGAAATATTCAAAAATTGACCACTGAAAACTTGATTTTAGCCACTGAAATGACCATTCAAAAGTATAATTGTCTCCGCGAAATGCTTCTCCACCGTGAAATGCTTCATTCTGAGTCTCTGATTCAGGTTCTGATCAATGGATACTGCCTTTGACTGACAAAATTCCATGCTTGATATTGCCCAAAAACTGTGTTTGACATCATTTTAGCAAGGTTTAGACTATTTTACGCAAAATCCCTTGATAAAGCAAAAAAAATTTGGTTTGGGTACAACAGCCTCAAACAGACATTGCTCTACCCAAGCTTTCAATTGGTTTGCATATTCCACTAACCAAGAGTTTTTGCATGTATCCACCTCTTCTAGAAATTCTACCTAAGATTTTAGGTGACAAAACTTTTCGTTGCTCCGGTATCAATTAAAATTGAAACGGGTGTGCCGAATAACATACCTAATGTCTCAATAGGTGTTATTTGATATTCCACTTGTCTGTTATCCAAAGCTGAATGGATCCGTTGCTGGAAGGTAGCTTGCTATGACGGTAAAGGATTTCCTCGAGGTGGACGACCTGACGTTTTTGTGGGACACTAGTTAGCATAGTGGTCCCCTTTGCAAGTGAAACAGCCCCCAAGCAGTCCCCACTTCTCAACCTGTTTCTCTGAGGCTTCCTGATTCCTTCTACCATTGTTGTTCTGCTTACCCCCACTCCTCCTATCTCTATGATCTTCCCCTTTATCCTCACGGGGTCCTTTGCCCCCTTTCTTTTGATGTTCAAGTTTTTCTCCCTTTTTCTTGAAAGTCTGGGATGATTGGTTCCAGTTATACTTCTTTCAATTTTTCTCCCTGTAAGAGGCCTGAGATTTCAGCCTCTGTTCCTGTTTAATCGCCTTTTCGTATACTTGGTCCATTGTGGTGGGACCACGGATGTCTACCTCTCCACCAATCTGGGCATTCAACCCCATGATAAATTTCCTAATGCAAAACCTCTCATCCTTTAGATATTGTGGCACATACTTGAGCAGGCAGGTGAATTTTTCCCAGTACTGGTCAACTATCATGACCCCTTGCTTTAGAGTTTGGAAGTCCATCATCTTTTGGTCATAATACAATTGCGGCAGCCACCTTTTCCTGAAAATAGTAATTAATAAATTCCAGGTGAGCCGTCTTGCATTAAGGCCCAGCTCCATCTTTTTGTTGGTCGACCAAGTGGACGCTTCTCCCACCAATTGGTACGCTCCCCACATCGCTTTGGCTGATTCAGAATAATTTTGTATCTCAAAATATTTCTCCATCCCTATTAGCCAGGATTCGACAGCATCGCCGGAATCCAATTCGTCAAACTTAGGTGGGACCACTTTCTTCATGTCATGGGCTAATTCGCGCATCAGATGCTCCCTTTCCATATCAGATGATTTAGACCCCAAATGAGAGTCATCATGATCGCTTTGATCAATATCCATATGGCAACTTTCCGAGTCATCATAATCGCTTTGATCAATATCCATATGGCGACTTTCCAAGTCATCCTCAAAAGTGGGCTCCCTTCCTGCCCGCTCTCTCTCCAAGTGATCTACCCTGGCCCTAGTTTCCTAAAGGAGAGATAGCATACGATCCATCTTTGCCTCCAAATTCCCGAAGGCCTGCCTTGTTTCCTAATTATGCTCTTGGTTACTCTGAGCGTGCTCCATTATATTATTACCAGCCTTTGCCTGAAGTTTCCATTAAAGTTTTCTATTAGTGGAGAGATATTATCTTCTTTAATTCACAAAATTTCCATAACATTCAACATGCACTTTATGAAAGAAACATTCATCATTTATTTTATAATTCCATGGTTTAGCCTAGAAATTGGACTTTTATTCAATACAGAGTTTAATAACAGGATTCATTTTCATATAAGAGTGGAGGGTATCTACCCTTCCGACTCATCAGAGCTTATTACAATGATTTCAACAAAACAAAGCATGCGAGGATGCTCAACTTCTCTTTCAGGTTTCACAGGTGGGTTGCTATTGATGCATTCACTGGTACATATTCAGGAGTTGGTTTTATCGATTTAGTTTTAGAAGTAGATGCTTGTGAAGCTATGGTTGCCACATCACTTGCATGCATTCGAGCATCTAGTTTTATCTCAGCTTTTTCGACCTTGATTCGTTCCATCGCGTGGGAGAAGTTTCTTCATCCCCTAACCAGGCTTCCCCTTCTTCATTTGTTCCCTCGATGGTCCGAGTCAAAGCTTCTCTCACCTTCCTGGCTTGCAAATAATGTGTGTTACCTGCAAACGACTTCCTGGCGGTTTGTTTTGTGCGAACCATTTTCTAACACAAGGTTTACCAAGGTTAGTCACAAAGTCATGCGCATTCCTACGCAATGAGCTCCTAGGCCCGATTGTTTAACCATACTCTAATACCACGTGTGACAGGCAACTCCTTATGGCACAAAAATACTCAAAACAAACAACGAATTAAGTTAACATTTACACAAAGAGATATATATATATTTTACAAGTATAACTAGGAAATTATAAAGTGTTACAACACCTCAATGTCAAGTTCATTTCTAGAAATGAATATCATATACATTAACATGTAAAAGAACACATAAGACATTAATTTCAATATGCTTCCATTTAAATCAAATGTAGAGCAGATAGAGTAAAAGAGAGAAAACCTCATATGGTTCATGCACCATCCAAGACTCGGCATGCCACTGTCGAGAGGGAAAGCATCATCCGACTGCTTTTCCTCCAACCACGGACTCAAGCGGTCCCTCGCACACTTCCTAGTTGGAAGTGGCCCATCCCTTCAACGAAAGGTAATGCAAGGATTTTTCTCATTTGCCATTTGAACTCTGGTGTGTACCCCTACCCAACTAACCCTGACGCACTACTAAGAATACCTTCCTACTCTATACTTTAGCTCCAATTAAGTTAGGTGTGTGACGTACTATGAACAAACAAGTGCGCGTGTGGCGACAGCACCCACTATGGCCATAGTTTTGTACTACTGTACTCACTACAAAGCGTAGCCTTAGTTCAACACCCAGCTTGGAAATATTCCGAGTCAAATTTTTTCAATTTTCAAATTACAATCAGAAATGCAACACACCCATTAGGGTTAGATAAATCAACCAGCAGTTACAATATAACTCTTTGCCAAGAATGCGCACTCAATCTCAACAAGAGAGAGGTTGTCATATGGCAAGAGGATCGTCAGTACATTAATCAGAACTGCAACTGGAAGTAACTCTAACCAAGAATGGCGCCAAGTGATGGCGAGCATATGGTCAGAGGATCTTAATGGAAATGCTGATACAAGAACTCTAACCAAGAAATGTGTCGGCGAATGACGAGCATGTGGTCAGAGGATCCCTATCATCTAATATGCTGAAAGCAACTCAACACCAAGTATGTGCTACCCAATTCCAGTATGGAAATGAGGCTACCATATGGCGGAGCAATTACATGAAATACAATACTGGAAATGGAACTCAACGCCAAGTATGTGCACTCCTATCCAAGATGAATAGGCGCTATCATATGACGGAGCAACTAAAAAGTAAATACAATAGACTGAGCAAGGATCAGTCTCTTCCACGAAATGTGGGAAATATAATAAAGAGCTTACAAATGTGAATATTGGCTGGTTAGTACTATTAACAGCCTTACAATATAATATATCTCCTGCAAGCATGATGGATTATAGTGATAATCAAACTGCTGAAATGTAGAGCTACTCCAGAATGATTAATATGACTAAGACGAACAATCCCAGCCCTATTAATAATTTTACTAAGTCTGATATGACAGATCTGCAGTTAAAATGGTGAAATCAGCAACTCCAGAACTCACTAAATGCTCATATCTCTCTCAATACTCACTCATTTAACTTGAAATCAGTTGCAAAACATTCTAATGATGATGACAATGAAGATGGATCACAAAAAATTCTCACAAAGACCCCTATTTATTTTGCACGACTTCCAAAGCACTTACAAAGTGAAATTGCCTGCAAGCAAGGGCGATTTACTTTAGATAATTCATAGACTTCAAATAAAATTCTGGAAACTTGCACATATGGTCGCCCTACATAGGAAAATAGATTGGAACAGTACCCAGAACAATATTATTTCTGTTTCTTGAGTTATGAGTAAAAACAACCTACAGCCATACAAACCAGCAACTCTAAAATTGACAGAAAATACAATAACTCAACTACAGAATGTGAGAAGAACCAACTACAATGAAAGGAAACCAACTACAACTAAACCTCTCAACTAGTTGTTGTCTTTCAAGCAAGAAGAAGAGCCAAGCTAGGAGGCTTACATTCCTCAAAGCAATCCCAAAGCCAATCGGCAGCATAAGTTTGCAAATTCATCAGATGACAAAATGAGGACCCAGAGCTCCAATTTATAACTTTAGAAGAGCTTTCTAGAAACCTCCAAGAAGGGCGCCACCTCAAAGATTCTTTTAGGTCATTGACTTGTCTTTTGTCTTCACCCTCAGGATGGCGTACTTGCTTAAGAAGATAAATTTCACTTTTTAAATAAAATATTTGGCTCACCCAAAGTTGGCGTCCAAACTCCTTGAGCAATATTTGGCTTTAGAAATATTAAAATATTTCCTCCATGTGAAAATACCCTTCAATGCCCCCCTTTTAAAGACAATATTAATTCATGATGCTAGAACAAGGAATTATAATGTTAAATTATAACATTATAATATAAAATATCTTATATCACCATGGAAATGCATCAGAAGCCAAATTCAACCATACCGTCTGAACAGACTGCCATAGTGAAGCCTACTGATTAGGAGTCAACAAGTCAACTGCTAAAAATAGAATTTACTAAAAATAGTAAATCCATGTAATTGCTCAGAATGCCGAACTGAAACCACCAACGCGAAGCTCTCAGAAAACCCAAGGAATCCACAATCCAAGTTCAACATTTCCAAGTGCAAGCTCCGCAAAAAGACGAAAACGTCCTCCAAGAAGTTTGGAAACCCTGATTCGAAGCTCAGCTAGCCTACGAGTTCCTAGAAATAGGCTAAATCCAAATGAAGAGCATAGGGCTAAATTGGGGACATTACACTACTGACTTGGATAAGCGACTGACCTAAGGCTTTCTGGACTCCTTGTCCTGCTTGGTTATCATGCTCTAACTTCACTAATAGGGTTTGAAGGACTAACTGCCCGACAACCCAGTTCAAGTACAAACCAAGGTTTTGATTATCTGTCTCGATTATCAATACATTAAACATCTAGGACATATGAACTTGCAGTTCCGTCTGATACATTTCTGCTTATCATATATGAACAAAAGTCTTCTTTTCGGTATGTGACCCACGGCCCAAGCTCACCACCTTACTTGTTTCGAGGTAGCTGGAGTACAAGCTCATTCTGTATGTGGCTCTCTTGTTTCAAAATCCTTAATGGTGTTTAAGCAAGGTTTACGGTTCTTTACAGCTTATTTCTACATTTTCAACATTACAGAGCAGCATGTAAGTGCCCACCAGATTAAGGCCCGAACAGACCCCCTTTTATTTGAGTTGTTCATCTGACGTTTTGCCAGCATATTATACAGATTCAAATTGTAAAGATTCAGAAAGTAAAATAAGTTCCAAGACTCCATTGCTCACTGCAAATTCTGTACTCCCTCCCTACAAGTGGACGTTTAAGAAAGGCAGCATGGAAAGATTTGAAATCTGTAATTTAAAGAGTCTAAGGGTCTGTTAAATACTACAATGAAAGGGGTAGTCATCCTCAGAACCAAAGGCCATTAAGCTCAAAGACGCATACAAGTTTGTCATATCTGAGGTAGTACCAATGGCTTACTACAACAATACTGATTATTTTTCTTGCTTTAAGTGATTCATAGAAAAGGCAATCTTAAGTAAAATTCTCCATTCCTTTGTCCCAGCCAAGAGTCGTCTACAAAACTTGACGGGTTCCTCATGGCATCTACGTGTGGAGATAGGTGGAAGAGAAGAAACTGAGGGTAAGTCGGATGAATAAAAAGAGAAACAAGATAAAGACAGTAGCTCATTCAAAGCTTACACCACATAAAAACAAAATAGTAAACTCCCACAATCACACCAAGAAGTGTTCACTTCTTAAGCAACAACACAGGCACTGTATTCTTCCTCTGATGAAAATTTAAAATAAACAAACTGATAATGGTTACCTGAGACTCAGGTCTATCAATGGCGGCAGCTGATTCAAGCTCTAAGGTACGACTCTCTTTAGCTAAAGGCGACCTCCTTTTGTAAACTCTCAGTTCTTCAGTCATATGTTGGTCTGAGATCTTCCTCCTCTGAATACAGTCGTCTCCCTTTAAGGATTCTCCTCTACCTAAAAATGGTGAGTGACTTCTTTCTAAACTTTTATCGTGCAACCGACCAAACCTTCTTTAGACTCAAGTTTTTCATTTTAAAGCTTCTCGTGATTTTTCCCCATTTGAGAACTGATTCAAGAATCAATTATTCACTCATCTCATGGCACCTCCTCACTCTCCAAGATTCGGTTATGAGCTACCGGATTTCCCTTTTCAAATTTGATAGTGCTAGCAGCAGTTATATCAACATCGGCCGATCGTCCCCCACTTTCACCATATTTCAAGTTTAAAATAAGAATCCCTCCAAACAGATAATGAGTGAAATCTGGGTTTATAATCATAAAATAATTTAGGAGGTTAAATTGTTGCTTAACTATCAACTCGAGGTGAATTCCGATGACGATGGAGCTTCCAGCAGGATCTATTACGAATTAGACATTAGTTATCAAGCTCCAAGATAAAATGCGAACAGTAGCATAAAAGAGGAGCATTTGAATTTCCAACATTAACAATTATGTTGAACAAAATAACATTCTTGTTGTCCTTCCCGTAACCATACATTCCCCAACTGAGCACCAACCAAAGCGACATGAAAAGGATGTTCAATATATATGCATATGTAAATTTTCATCTAAGTTTATTTAGTTTAAAGGATATTTTTATTATTGAGGAGGCTCGACTAAGGTTGAAAAATTATATTGGCCAAATAATTCATAAGATGCAAGAAATGAAAATAAAATATAATCCACTTAGGCAACCTTCCCCGCTGGTCTTGGAAAATTTTCAACGTAACATCAAAAGGAGATAATGTAGAGTGTATTTGTATATGAACCTATATATATATATATATATATATATATATATATATATATATATATATTGTAATGTTCCCTTTTTCAGCGTGATCTTGTTTGATGTAGGTGGACAAGATTTGGTTAGGGGGTCAGTGGCCGTTTTTGGTGGGTATTGTCATTCCCACTCCTTCACTTCAGTATTGGATTCAGTACAAGCATTTGTTGTTCAGTGCTCGCCAACTTCTGACGGCACGGAAAAATATTGAGTTTGGAGGGAGTTATGAATAATTTTGTGGTTAAGTTAATTATTTAATTGATTGGTATATTATAAAGTCAATTTGACTTTATAAAAGTTAAAAAGCCACTTAAATATATTAAAGTAATGACTTAAGGATTATAAAGTGAAAAATTAAATCACTTAAGTCAATTAAAAGGTGCGCTCACTTCATAAAGTGGAAATTAAAACTATTGAATGGAATTAAATACATTTTAATGTATTTAAATAGAAAATGACGTCATTTTTAGAGAATCGTGCCTTTTTGGAGATATAAGGCAAAAGGGGCAATTCAACCTCATGAATTTTTATGATCAATTGAAATTGCTTCTATTTTATCTTCTCTGTGCATTTGTCTAAGACAAGGGTTACAGTGAATTACCACCATTGGAGAGCGAGAATTCTTCAGTGCTTTGCAGACTTGAGGCTGTGAAAGACCAACTGAATCTTTGCTACAAGCATGGCTTCATTTCAGAAGTCAATTTGAGCTTCATCAGAGATTTACTTTTCAGTTGTTTACAGTTTTCAATAAGGGCAGATTGGTTGAATTTCCTTCATTCAGTAGCTACAGGCAACAAAGATCTTCAGCTGTACCTTTCTCTTTGTTGGCCGTACATTCTCCTTGAGCTGGTCGTACTACTCTTGGGAGCCGTGTTTCTCAAAAAGGCTAAAACACCTTTCTTTTGGGCTCACATTGGTTACCATCTTGGATGCCTTGATCTCTCAAGGCTTTGCATGCAGTTTCTGAGCAGGAGAAATCCAAATCTGGAGGTGGAAGTCGTTTTTCTTCATATTTCATGGTTCTTGATTGGCAAGCTCCAGAAATTCTTATTTAATTAATCTTGGAGGTTTCCAGGTATGTTTGTTGTATGTAATCTCTTTGTTGCAGTTGTTTAAGAGTTATTACAATGGCAGTTTCTCAATTTTAGCTTTAAATTCCATTTTATTATCATTTTATGCTTGCC